>JBBBDQ010000871.1:6055000-6270000 GCA_037127315.1 Ascarosepion bandense | reverse complement strand
CCCGAGCAACACCGGACTATACTGCTAGTTTACAAATAGAATGGGTGTGAGACACAGGATGTGTCTTACATCCCTTTCTATTTGTAAATATCTATTTCTGTTGCCATATCTGTTCGGGTAACGTCCTGCTATTCATCTTGTGGTTCTTGACAAAATCCAAGAAGAATCTGCAATGTAATCGGTTCTGACTTGGCATCTCGGCATCAGTCACTTTCTCGCCGATATGACGTGGCTTCCTTCTGTCTTTTACTGCTGCCACATCTGGTTGGGTGCCCCTGCTATTCACTTCGGATTCTTGACAAAATCCAACGGAAAACCTGTAATGTGATCGATACCGACTTGGCAACTCGGCTGCAGACGCACTCTCACTGGCGTGACGTGGCTTCTCTGTGCCTCTTCTACAAATACTTTCACGGCTTCAGCTCTAATGAACTTAGCTCACTGGTGCCCCTTATGTATGAATTTACACGAGCTACTAGACTAGCATCTAGGTTCCACCCTTTTACAGTGAAAGCGATAAAATGTAACCGCAATTTCTACTCTAACAGCTTCTTTTCTCGTACTTTCCGCCTGTGGAATTCTCTTCCATATACTTGCTTCCCCGACAGCTACAATTTAAATGTAAGGTCAATAGACATCTCTTATCTCACTAACTCGCATTTTTTTCTCTTGAGCTCTTTTCTCCATCCATTCCACCCCCATTACATCGGTATTCTCATCCTTCTATTACCCTCCTCCTGACATTTTCTATAACTAACACCTCTTTCTCATCACTTTCTCCTACGTAACCCCCTGCGTAACAGTGGCAGTAAAACTACCTTGCTTGGAGTGAAATGATTAAAAAAAAATATTTTCATGGCAACTGCTCTGACGGGCTTTCTTCCCTGATGCTCTGACTACATGAATTTAAGCTTGTAACTAGATTGGCATCTAGGTCCCACTATTTTATCGTTGAAAAAGTTAAATGTAACCTTCTCCTCTATTCGAATAGTTTCTTTTCTCGCACTTCCCACCTGTGAAACTTCCTTCCGTTTACTTGCTTCCCTGATAGTTACAATCTCTAAAATCTTAAATATAACGTAAATTGCCATCTTCTATCTTCTTGAATCCCGTTCATCTTTTATCTTTTCTTCAATATCCCCCCCTATACCCAATCTTTTCTCTCACTGTAACCCCTTCGTGCATTAGTAATGGTTCCGCCTTGCTTGGGGTGAAATGATTAAAAACAAAGAGAAAAAGGTGTAAGACACACGATATGTTTTCTCACTGTACTTATTCAATCTATACAACGAAGGGATTCTAGGAGAACTAGAAGTCCTACCCGGATTCATTATTAGTGGCCATAATGTTAACAACATAAGCTATGCAGATGACACAGTACTGATAACAGACGCATAAAGAAAGCTATAAAAACTCTTACAAAAGATAATTAAGGAAAGAGAGAAGATCTGTATGGCAGCGAATGCTGGACAATTCACCCAAAAATGAAGAAGAAACTTAAAGCAACAGAAATGTAGTTCTACAGAAAGATACTGAGGATACCATGGACCGAACATATGAGTAAAGACGATGTTTTGGAGAGGATGAAAACAAAAAGGAAACTTATACTTAACATTGGGAAGAGACTGTTGAGGTTTCTGAGACACGTAATGAAGAAGGAAGGCTTGGAAAATCTGATACTTACAGGGAGGATAGGAGGATAGAGAGGCAGGAGAAAACAGCGTTTGACATACCCGATCGGCTTACGCAAATGGATGGTAGAGCAGGGTTTGAGAGAAATAAGATAAAATATATATATTAAAAGCTACAAGGACCAGGAAGCTGTGGAGGGCCATGATCCCCTACGTGCACATAAAAAAGGAAAATAGAACGTTTTTCCTAGAAACAAGGAGAAGAGTGCTGAACTGCTACGTGATATCTGTTCTCCTGTATGGTAATGAGTGCTCGATGATCTCCTCAAAGATGAAGAGGAGACTTGAAGCAACATAAATGTGGTTCTACCGAAGGATGCTGAGAATACCATGACCCTAACATGTGAGCAACGACGAAACTTTGGAGAGAATGGAAACAAAAAAAAAAGAAACTAATACTAAATATTACAGACAGTTGAGGTTTCTGGGGCACATAACGAAGAAGGAGGGCATGGAAAATCTGATACTCACGGGACAGATAGAGGACAAGAGGGGTGGAGGAAAGTAACGCATAACATACTTGATGAGCTTGAGTGAATGGATGACAGAACAAGGTTTAGGAAAAATAACAGAAATATAAAGAGCTACAAGGGAGGAAAGTTGTGGAGAGCCATGATCACCTACGCCCTAAGGGGACATGGCGCATTAAAAAAAAAAATTGTTTGCATTAGTTATCTACGATCTTTTCTAATCAAATATAAAAATTATCTATTAGATTTTTATGCTCATATTGCATATGGATTTAAATTTCGTAAATATTTTTTATTTAAATATGACAATTTAAAATTTAGTTACTAAATTTTAGTACAGATTTAAAAAAGAAAGAAAAGAAAATGTGTATAATTTTCATCCAAGTAGATGCATTTGGTCGTATGTTTTATTTTATTGTACGTCCGTTATTCAGAAATTTCCCTCCCCCACAAAAAAGAAAATGTGGAGGGCGTATCTTTTGTGACCCTGTTTGCCTTAAAAGGCATTAGCGATCACCCGATTGCTTCGTTATGTCCAATAGAACGTCAATGACACTCAGGTATAAAACTAAATTGAATTTTTTTTCTCATGAAAATTAGTTTTCAACTTGTGAAAATAGGACATCTCCACTCTGACGGTTTAGTTTTTCGTTAAGTTTATTTCTCAAGTTTTACAATTTTTGCGAACAAAATCATTTTTATAAGGAAAAAAATTCTATCGTTTCTGAAAATATTATATTTATATTTTTAGTTTTCTCTTTTTATAGTATCCACTCACAATCAAATCAAGTATTGTAAAGAAGGAAGATCCAATGAGCCAGTTACAGTTTTAAAAATAGCACTTTCCTCCCCCGTTCGCATTTTCCACTCATTACCTTCACGTCTATAAATGCTTTATGCACAACTGTTGAGCAAATTGGGACAGGTAGGTCACAACTGTTGACTACATACACACCTGTTCCCGCCTTTTTCAACTGTTAATATGCCACTAGTTGTATCGTTCCTACAACAGAAAATGAACGGCAATGAAAAGAAATAAAAATTAAAATAAATTCAATTTTAATAATGAAAATAAATCAAATAAAATTTCAGCATCATTTATTAAATTTCACAAACTTTCAAAAAGTAAAAAAAAAAATGTTTAAAGTACAAAAATGCCATATTTTAGATCACATTGAAAAATTATTTTTACGACAGGTTTTCAATATCAGTTATAAAAGTTACCATTCAGTCAGTTAAAGTGCCATACTTGATACACGTTTGGGCGATCATGTCTCGAAAGAGACACGATTAACTGGGCAGAAGATTATCCCGCAGTAGGTTGCCATTGCTTTCTGCGGTAGACTGGTTGCCGACCAAGGCTATAGAACCCAATCTGTACTGCTATTTAACCCATAACTGGAAGGAAGAGACGAATTAATACCTTTCCCAAGGGTATTTGAGCGTAAGTGAATACAATGGATTCAACTGGAATTCGAACTCGGCTGCCCGGTTTCTCGTTCCGAGCCGATATCCACTGTACCAAAAATTAAAAAAGAGTTATTTATAGTATTAAAAATATTGTGTGCTATCATTTATTTTTTAAACAACTTTAAAAAGCCATTATTATCATTATTTCAACAATAATTACTACTACCAATACCTACCACTAAAGGAAGATCTTTAATTAAAAACATGGGCAAAAATTTTCCAGAGCTCTCTATTTTTTAAATACTGAGAATATTACTGAATATATAGCAGCGTTGGTAATTAGTCATAATGAGGGCAAGTGCAAAGGTCTTTAACCCCCCATTCTATATTTCAATTTTCATCAAGTAGTATTCATACAAAATACAAATTTTATTGTAACGTAATCATGTACAATGATGGATTATATGCAAAATAAGTAAACAATTTAATTAGAAAAAAATTAAAATAAATACAATGTATCTAAATAAAGAGTGATATATAGTAAATTGATCATTTCATCTTAAATAAATCAACAATGTTTTGTGATGATTTTAAACATCAATTGTTGTTGTTAAAAAGTTGAATAATTTTAACACGTTCAAAACTATGGATAAAAAAATAGTGAATTTTATATAGTGTTTTTTTAAACAAATTCGGGGATTTAGGGGAAAAATAAACCCCAGAATGACGTCAAAATCAGAAGAAGAAAAAAATTTAATCTAATAGATCATTCTATAATTTTTATCTATTTTCATTTGTAGTCATTTGTGTTTAGTTTAATTTATAACGTATATAAATGTAGGCTGAAAAAAGCAAATATTTGTAAGTTATTAAAGGTTGCAAAGCATTGCCAGAGACCTCAATCGAGCTTTCCCCTCCCGGTCGGGAAGGGAGTCGGGGTATTACGCGCCGGCCTTGTTAATCGTCATTTAGGCTCTCGATAACAACAGCAAAGCTAGATCTGTTGCCCTGGGTATCTCCAAAGCATTTGACAGTTTCTGGTACGTTGGCCTTCTGCACAAGCTATTGAGCTATAACATAACTGGACACTTGTTTGATTTGATATGATCCAATCGTTCCTATCAAACTGCGTAATGAAAGTCGCATTGAATGGGCATGCCTCCACATTCTATCATACGAACGCGGGTGTCCCCCACGGAGTTACCTTAGGTCCGACGCTTTCTCTGATCTTCATCAACGATCTCCCTGATGTGATCAGATCCCAAGTAAGTATTTACGCTGACGACACCACCATTTACTCCCGCCTCAGTAAGAAATCTGCCTAGGCTGTTAAAGCTAACCTCGCTGCTAATCTTGAAACAGACCTCTAATCTGTCGTGGATTGGTGTAAGAAATGGCTTGTAAATTTTAATGATCCAAAAACGAAGCTACTATCCTTTAACCGCCACAAACTATCTCTCCTACTCCGCTATCAGCATGGATCAAGCTAGTCGCCCTGAAAGCAATATACTGCGCCTCCTCGGTCTCCCTTTCTCAGCCGACTTCAAGTGGAACGACTACATTGAATCTACTGCTAAATCTACTGCCAGGAAGGTTGGGTCACTGTTTCGGGCGAAATCCATCTTACACATATACAAATCAACTATCCGCCCGTGAATTGCATACTGTTGTCATATCTGGTCGGGCGCCCTTGCTATTCATCTCGAGGTTCTCGACAAAATCTAAAAGAAAATCTGCAATGTAATTGCTCCCGACCTGGTAGCTCGACTTCAGTCATTTTCTCACGGATGAAATGTGGCTTCCCTCTGTCTTTTCTACAAATATTTTCACGGCTTCCAATCCGACGAGCTTAGCTTCCTGGTGCCACTTCTACACCAATTTACTCGAGCAACTAGACTGGCTACAAGGTCCCACTTTTAACTGTGAAAATAGTTAAATGTAACCGTCTCTTTTAATATAATAGTTTCTTTTCTCACACTTCCCGTTTGCGGAACTCCCTTCTGTATACTTGCTTCCCCGATAGCTATAAAAGTTTAAATGCAACGTCAATTGCCATCTCTTATCTCCTTGACTCGCATCCTTTCTTATCCTTCCCCCCCCTGTATCTTGTTCTTCTCCGTTTTCACTCTACTCTCACGTAATTCTCTCCACACCAGTATTCCCATTCCCTGATACCCACCCCGTAACTTGTTTCTCGTTCTATTCATTTTCCTCTCATGTAGCCCCCAGTGCACCAGTGACAGTACTGTTTTGCTTGGGGTGAAATGATTAAAAAGAAATAAAAATAAAGACAACTATTTGATTACAATTTAAACCAGAAGTTTATTTATATTTTTGAAGCAAAGTTTGTGTATGGAAAGATATGGAAGATGATATTTATGGGTGTATTTTTTCCTAGTAAACAGTCTTATTTGAAATGTTTGTTGAAATGAACATGTTTTATATATATATATATATATATATATATATATATATATATATATATATTCTCTCTCTCTCTATATATATATATATACATACAGTGTAACCCTGATATAAGGGAGTTGTCAGGACCGGATAAAAGTTATCTTATATCCGGTTTCTCTTATATCCGGGTTTGGTCTATTTTATGTACATTACCACCGGCTCTAATTTGGGACCAGATAAAATCTCTCTTATATCCGATTTTCTCTTATATTCGGGTTTCTTATATCCGGGTTATACTGTATAGAGAGAGAGAGAGAAAATTCAAACGTTTCAGTAAATGTCAATGCTCACATTTTGCAAGAGAAAAGACAGTACAATCATATAGACAGTGGCATGTAATTTTAGTTGTCTGCGAGTCTTTTGATCTCTATTAGCTGCGCTTTGGGGAAACTAATTTTTTTTTTAAAGTGAGCTGGCATTTTTGAGTCGATTTAACACTACCAATTGCAAAATTTCGTATGTATTTGAAATATTTTTTGGTTTACTCAAACTAATAGAGATTGTTGAAATCTATCTCTATTTTACTAAAAGTACATGTTTTCTAATACATTCTCAAATTTCTAATGTTATTGTTAATTTAAATGTTCCTTTTGACGTCTTTTGCCGTTTTAAAACACACACATATAAGTTCACCTCAAGCAAGGCGATAATACCACTAAAACGCAAGGAGAAAAGACAGAATAAACGCTATAATTATTCAATTTGGAACATTACTAAAAATATACACTTAAAAACTGATTTTTCACAGTGAAATTTTATACATAATTTGGTTTTGTTCAAGGAAAAAAATAATAAATAAAAGCACAATATTCATTTATGAAAAAGTTATATTTATTTAGAATCGCAAACCTTTAACAGTAAAATTGATATTTAAAAATGCATCAGTGGGCCAACGTTTGAAAAGTTCAGCCATTATATATAGGATGCAGTGTGTACCAGAATTAATTAAATTATCTATTCTATTTCAATGAAATCGGGTAAATTAAAAGAAACTGACATAATTCTATGTTTATTTCTTACTTATGACACAGCACAAATAGATTTATAAATCTTACGTCAAAACCTTATTGAAAATTTTCAACATGTTCTCTGTCCATTTTCCCTTCAAATTTCAAATACTTAGCGTTACGAAACACATTTTGAAGTATTTCAGGAGTTACTTCTGCACTGCTTACTGAATGCGTTCTTCATGCTCAGCTAAACTATTGATCTTTTGGCGATAATGCTTTTTGATTTTGTTTGTTACAAAAGTCCATGAAAAAAAAAAAAATAAATAAATAAAATTCAGGGGTGTCAACAAAGATGCGTTATTGTGTATTCATTATTAATAGGGTTGAACAGGAATGAAAATAAAATTAGGAAAAAAAATATAAAGTTATAAACAAAAACATTTATGCACTTCAAACACTATGATAAACAAAAATAAAAGTGAGGTTTTTAAAATAAGGTCTGATTTCACTGAAATATATAGTTAATTCTGGAATACCCATAGTATTTGTTTATATTTCTGAGATGAGGTAGTATTTACAGTATTTACATTATTCAGATTATTGTCCTTATCTTTGCTGCTATTTGTACGAGGTTTCGGCCGTTGTACGCTCTGGCCTTCTTCAGGTACTAGGAATTTCGAACCGAACCATTTATTAGAATCACTGGGGTATGTCATTCTCATTCCTTGCGTAATAATGCATCGATTGGAAGTCATGAGTTATCTCCCTCTAACCCTGCAAATTACTTGTTCACCACTGCTGTAGCCTGGTATTGAAGTCACAACTCTTTGGGTCAAGTCACAGGAACTAATCAAATATAAAAGTACAGTTCAAATTTGCAAAATTCTCATTGCTAATGGTATGTAAATAATGTATGAGTATTTAATTTATCAGTCCTTCCGCTGGAAGAGAATATGGTACAGAGCCGGTTTTAAAGTGTGAATCTCATGGGTACATAGACCCTGACTTCCTCTTCCTCCTTTTGCTAAAATGGGGGAGGTGCTGCATATGATGCTGGCTCTTTATGCTGAGCAAAAAGTGTGCGTATGGTTATAAATAACAATAAATAATAATTCAAGTAAGTGTAAAGAAATCTATATACAAAGCTTAGAGTTTGATTCGCTCATATCGGGGTAGTTGATAATAGCTCACCCCCCTCCTCCCTCGAGGGCATTACCGGTCCTTCTGGAGTGGGGCGTTGTAGGGATGATAATTGTTGCTTGAAGCGGATAATCACCTTAGGGGAAGTGCCGATGGGTCTCGAGAAATTTTTCTACGGCTTTGACGATATTCTCTGAAATTATTAAAACTTTGGCTATTAAATTTGTCATATTTCTGGTGTCACTTGAATGCGTATGAAACATTTAAAAAAGGACTTCACTTTCTTCACGCAATATAATATCAATGAATAGACTCATTGAATAATTAAAAAAATATTCATTACACATTTTTTCCGAATTCCTTTCATTTTTTTTGTTTTTAAAAAATACAGCAAACATTACTTAATTTTTCTTTCGAACATTAATACCCATATCACATCTCACGAGAACACATTCTCACTATTATAATTTTATAAATTATTTTTCTCACTTTATATTTTTTATACCTAAAAAAAAATTAAAAAACTAAGTTAAAAAAAAATATGGTATTCTCGCATGCTGAGTGGTGGTACGCATTTTTATTGCTTCTTCTGGCTACTTGATATCTTTAAAGGTTCGAAATTGTTCACATTAACAAAACAATATTTAATTATCAAACTTTATGCATTTACGCACTAATTTTAAAGCAGAATCACAATTTAACAATCCTTGTTGTTATTGTCATTAGCGATATGGAAGCCACGTGACACAATTGCCGCAGGTCGCCATATTCAGTACTAAAATAAAAGGAAATAAAAGGGCCACTTCTATCAATTTCATTTTCTATTCTGTGATGAACTTACATTTTTATATCTAAAACATATTGATGAATTAAAAACATCGTGACACAGGCATTCAAACAAAACTGTTACTAACTGCTGCAGTCTAAATGCACTTAAGAAAAGCAAACTCTAAAAAAGGCCGCTTGTGTCTTTAATAATAAGCAGCAGTAGATGAAGGCTGCTGACGTTTCTTGCTTCCATTTACCTCCTACTGTTTATTTTGTACATTCGATAGAGAGAGACTGATATTAAATGCTACTAATACTACCTGTATATGAAGTCTTTCTATCGAGTGACTGCTGCTGAGCCAGCCATTTGCTGCTGAGGCTGTTGTTTAGTACTAACATTTTTTTTTTTAATACCATCGTGTCCCATACAATCACTAAGCATAAACAACAATCAACCAAAAGTAGGATAGAACTGCGCGTAGAAATTATAAACAATTTTTTTAATTATGTCTTTAACTTTGGTTAAATTTCTCCAAGGCCAATTTTATAGAAAAATATTTTATTTGAAACTATTTGTCACGGTAACAATGAATAAAATAATAAGAATAAGATGATATTTTTTTTTATTTTATTTAAAAAAAAAAAAAATGGTAAAGCAGCCATTGTGTATAAAATTAATAAAGTAAAGAAATCAAAGTCTCAGAATTGGGTGTGAACGTGTCGTCGTCCTGTTTAAACTTGTCTACACATTTTTTTTTGTATCAACACAGAAACTTAATCATTACTTGTGTTTGATTTACTATTACTACTACTACTAATTCCACTGCCACTACTGTTACTACTACTTACTACTACTGTTGTTGCCGCCGTTGCCACACAGGACACTACTCTGTAGTGGTGACTTACTCTTATTCACACTCTTCTAAGGATAGTCAGTTTTGACCGCCCACCCCGGAGGTGATACGTTTGCTTTTATTCACATATTATTATTAATAATAAAAGAAGAAATATTGGACGGATACATATTGGAGTGATATTCAAGTAATAACATGCCCGTGCGGAAGCAAGGTCAGTGCAATAATCATGTCGAAAAGGTGTGCGATGTGTGTACGTTACACTAAAAACTTACATGCGTATGTCATACTACGGCTACTACTATTATTGCTGGTGTGCATTTTAATTTTACATGTGGTTGTATGGTGCATATCACTTAAAATTTTTGTTGTCTACGTGCGATTTCATTTATTGGATGTTCGTGCATTCGAACACATGATTGCATTTCCCCCCCCCTTTTAATTTCAATAAAAAAAAGAAAAGAAATGTAATCATTTCTTCCGGTTAAAAAATGTTGTTGCCTATTTTCTAAGAATCATTTCATAACCCATAAATGTCATTTCTTTTTTAAAGCTGCAGTATTTTTTTACTTATTAAACTTAAAAGAAATGAAAATCTAAAAATTAATTTCGTAATGCTCTGTTTTTAAAAAAAATAGTTTTTGCGTTTTTGTCTCTTATGATTTTTAATTTAAATGAATTTTTAAATTGATTGTTTTTTTTTTTAATTTTTTTATCTGTCATTTTCAAACAAATAAAATTTAAAAATCTATCCAGTGAATTGTAATAAATAATCTATTTATTTTCCTTTTTATGTGAATTTCTAATTAAGTGATTAGCAATATTGGTATTTTTCCTCTGATGACGAAATGTAGTCATTTGTATTTACCGTCGTGTCTTATGCCCACCTGGAAATTAACTTTTTTTAAACCGTCTGTACAAATAAATAAAAGTTGAGTTTAAAAAAAAGAAAGACAAATTAACCTGTTAAAAAACCGTCAAGATTAATTTAATTCTAGAAAGATCATTGTCCCCTAAAAAAATTCTTTTTATTTTCTTTGCCTCCGACTTGAAGTCGAAAATCACGACAAAAAAGTTTTCCAGTGTCTTCGTTTTTTATTTTTTAATTATTGTTGTCACTTTAAGATCAGAACAAATAAAAATAAAGTACTTGTAACTTAAATCAGTACTTTTTTTTTTTTTAAACTTGAGGTGGCCCAGTTATTCAATTGTTTTTAGTAGACGTTATTTTTCTGCTAATCTCCGGTCAGGTGATTATAAAAAGAAAAAAGGCGGTGGATTGTTAAGACAGCCCCGGACTTTAACTTTTTTTTTTTTTTTTTTACACTGGTGCGATTTCTTTCTCTATTTTTTTTCTCACTTTTTTTAATTTTATATTTGTCTGCCATGTCGTAGACATGATTATTAAACTTTAAACCATATTATGAGTCATGGTAAAAAGTATATATATTCTCCTCAATATATTATTTTGTGACCCACCCATCATACCTTTAATTCTAATTTTGTCAAGTAATACAATGTCGAATTTTATTTTTTATAAAATCAATAAAACATTTTAAAACGTTGAATAAATTTAAGTTTTACGTCTTAATTTAAAAACCTTTTGACATGGTTCTTTTTTGATAAATTCTCTAGCTTTTTTTGATTGCTCTACTCTTTTTTTTTTCCTATTTAAGGTGCCATTAAAAAATTCACGTCCTGTAAATTTAAAATACAAACGATAGAAATGCAGTGTGTCAACATGAGTATTCGTCAAATATTTTATAACTGAATTAAAATTAGTTACTGACTCTGAAGCAATTTAAATAATTTTAGTGTCTCTTTTTTTTAAAGTTTTTTTAATTTTAATTTTTTTTTAATTTTTAAATTTTTAGCTTTTGGTTTATTTGGGAATATTAATTAAATTAAAAAAAAATGAGATTAAATTAATTTCATTTTTTTTTAAATGCATGATATTTATTTTGGATATTAAAACTATCGAAAAACTACTCTCCGACCGGTAAACTTTTCTCTAACTTTTTGATTTCTCTCTCTGACTGGTGCAATGTCGTCAGCTGCTATTAACTTTTTTCTTTTAGCGCTCAAATTATTTTAAAAAGTTCTTTTTTTAATTTTTTTAAAATATAAATCATTAACATTGATGTGATTAGACCTATTTTTTTTTAAACTTAAATCTTTGACGATCGATTTTTCACTTAGAGTACACACCCTTTTTCATTTTTTGAAAGCAATGAATTTCACCAGGTGACAATTTTAAAATTACTCTTTTAAAATAAAAATATTTTTAAAGGCTACTTTTGTCTTTAACAAAAAAAAAGTGTATTTTTTTTTTAATCTTCTTGCCATATTATTGAATTGACTTGTGATTGATATATTTTTCAAAGCCCGTATGAATTTTTATTTTCCGATAAATGGTTAAAAAAAAACAATTGACTCCTAGTTATTCGTAGTTCAACTTTTGTTGATCTCATCAATTGACACTTTGTGGAAACTTTTTGGGGGGGTGGTACTTTATTGGTTTTTCTTCTTGTTATTGGTAATTGTGGACGAAACAAACTTAAAAGTTTTTTGTAAAAAGAAAAAATTGACCGAAGATTAGAGAAGAGAACCCCTACCGTTTTCTAAGCTTTCTTAATTTTTGTACAAATAGTTGAAGGCTAAAAAAGGTGTTATCGATGGCTTTGTCTTGATTTTAATTAATTTCTGGATGGACGTCAATAGATAAGGAAAAGGGGTTAAAAAAAAGTCACTTTACAGTGACCTTTTTTTACACTACTACAACTTTTACATTTAAGTGTCATCAATTTGACCTCAAAATGATAGTTCAATAATTTTTTTGCTTTTTATTAAAAAAACGTTTCTTAAAAAGTTTAGAAATTACTTATTCTTCATAATTCAATGAATTTATTCTGTGTCTAATAGTTAAAAACAAAAACTGAATTACAGGTTAACACATTTTTCGACAAGAAAAATAAGTCAAGTCCAACAAAGTGTGACCTTTTTTTTAAATCGTTTAAAGTTTGTTTCTTAAATTTGTTTAAACTTTAAATTAAATTTAAAATACTTAGACTTAGATTTCAATATTATTATTTACTAATTTTTGATTTATTGTGGAAAGAAAGTTCCTTTTTACATAAAAAATTTGTAGGAATTTTTAAAAAATAATCTTTGCATAGATCGATATCTTTTTTTTTTTACCGGTACATTTGTGTTAGTTTTTTACCTTTGACAAGAAAACACTTAAATCTTGACTCCCCGTTTTTAGTGTACTTTATTGGCTTCTTGTTATTGGTAATAATTGTCAACAACGTAAATTTAAAAGAAAACTTGCAATGTATGAAAGTTGAGTATTCCTAAAAAAAAAAAAAAGTCCCATTTAAGTCAAATTGTGTGTAAGATGTTATTATTTTTCTTGTCTGGCTTAGATTGGTGGACCAAACCAAATACTTATATTTTTAGAGGCAACAATACAATACATTTTGAAAATACAATCAAGGTGACAACTTGCAATTCTTTCACGGAGTAGTTGAAAGAATGTCGACCACTTTTACCCTATGAATCTACGTGAGTGAATTTAAACGTTCCCTTTTCCCCCTCAGGTGGAATGACTCTGGTCACCTCAACAGAGCCATCGTGCCATGGCAAGGAGGAAGCAGCAGCAGCAGCCCTCATGCCTGCCTGCTATCTTAGCGCAATGCTACACTTGCCACCGATGATGTTAAGACCAGTCAGTGTAACAACAACATGTATTGTAGATTATGTGCATAAAAAAAAAAAAAAAACAGTCGTGATTCTCCAAGAGCAATAAAGACACGTATACTGTTTGAATCCGGTCTTTTATATATATTTTTAATTTAAACCATCTAAATTTGTTTTTGACAACATCGAACATCACTTTTTTCTTCTTTAATTTTTTCCTTTGTTTTCATGAAACTACTTTTTTTACTTTACCTACCTACTTTGTAGGAATTTTTAATAACAGGAGGAAGAAGAAACGACCGACTGAATCCCGTTGTAATTAAAAAGTAAAACATGCTTTTGAAAAAGGCCTATCATTTTTAAACAAACTTAAAGAAAGCCTAAACTTAAAAAAACAGTAAGTTTATTAAAAAACAAACAAAACAAAAGAAAAATAACTCACTTTAAGAAAATTCGTAAGTCTTAAAAGAATAATTAATGATTAATTAAATAATAAGCTTATTTATTTATCAATGGATGATAGACATTTTCTCTTTAGAACACTGAACTCTATTGCTAAATAAATCTGTTCTTGTCCAGTATTTGTTGTTAACTTCTCATTGTTAACGAGAACCCCCCCCCCCCACTTAATTTTTTTTGGACACCTGTTAAAAAATGTTATTTAAATGATTTCAAGTGATTTATTGAGTTTCTAGTTCTAGTAATATTTTTAAGTATTTGGTTAAACTGTTGCACTTTTAAGAAAGTAAATTTAGCAATTTTTTTTATCCTTCATCTTTTTAAAATTTTATCCATTTATTTTTTTTTTTAAATTGGGTCGGTTTTCTTTACTTTTTTTTTTATTTAAAAAAAAAATAAGTTGAATCCTGTATATGAAGAAGGGAAATTAAAATACAAGTTCAATTTAAAAAATTAAGTAGTTGGATTTTTAACGCGATAATTTTTAAAATGTTTTTCACTTCAGTTGTTAAATGAAATGAATGAAGAATGCTGTGTGTTTGTAAATGCAAATACGAACCCTTGTCTCATTATTTTGAAATGCCAGTAGGAAGATAGCAAAAATACTATCAGTTGGTTGTTGTGCTAGTGGTGGTCGTCTCCAAACATTCCCCCTGATCGAACGACGACTCATCGACATCACCATCACCCACATCTTCTTTATCCTTCTCTTCTTCCTTACCATTTGCACTGCCACCACCACCGCCACCAACGTACTGTGTTGTATTGCTGTTCATGTCTCACCTCCACTCTATTCTGGTCAGTCTTTAACCATGAGAGGATACAAAGGTAAGAAAGAGATACAGTCCACTGATTAATAGTGGAGCTTTAACTTTATTGAAAACAGCTTATCTCTTCTTAGCAAGTCGTAGACAATGGCTCTCTCTTCCTATAGTTTTTAATTTTGGTGCGATGTAAAAATGTTCACTTTCTCTCGAGTGCCTCTATCAGTCGTCGTTGTGATATCCCCTTTTTAACACGTTGTTCGCGCTTTTAGTTATTGTCTAAAAATGACGACAAATTGTACATTATGAAAATTATCTTTTTAAAAACTAGATTTAAATTGGAATGTTTTAATTTCCTACGCTTACCAGCTAAATTCCAGTTAATGATTGTATTATAGATAGGGAAGGTAGTAGCATTTTATCACATGCCTCTCTTGAAATTCGCTGTTTTTCTTTTTCATATAATAATTGAAGACTGCAAAATGTTAATTTGATATTTTTAAAATTATCTATGCGCTTTGTTATTGTAATCTTAGCGATTTAAGATGTAACTTGGCTCGTTTTTTTTTTACTTGTTTTTGTTTTATTTTCTCTAATTTGAAGTTTTTTTTTAAAATTTTTTACACTTTTTTACGATTCGATTTGTTTTTAATCTTTTCGAAATCATCAGTTTCAGACAGTGTACAAATGATAGAAGTATAAACGAAAAAAAAAAATCATTTCTTGAAATGAGAAATTCAGAATTTTTTCTCTCTTCAAATTCCTTGGAACATCAGAGCTCACTTGTTTGATCATTAAACGAAGCAAGCCCACCAACACGAAACTATCTACTCACTACTCCATTTTCCATTTCTATCATAAACGGCTAATTTCGTGTCGTTCCTTTGCAACGGTTGTTATTTTAATTATTAATATTAATAATATTATTATCATCTAAACTTTAAAGGATTAATTATTTACTTGTCTATTACATGACTTTTTTTTCCTTGTTCGTCCTTCCAACTATTCATTCATTGCCAACGAACCATTCATTCATTTATTGGGCTAAAAACGTGTATCTCACTTCCTTGTCACTCGCGACTGCTCTTTGCTTAATTTCTTCATTCTGCTACTGCCAGCCTGTGATGCTGTGCAGTGCCTTCTCATGCGCCAAATAAGAACACCACGCCCAACAAATAAGTTATATATCTTCGATTCTGCCATAATCCACTGTGATGACAGTCTGTGGAACGGAAAACAATATTAATTTTATTTTTATTTATTACTAAGGTTTTTTTTTAAACATTGTGCAACATTTAAGTGCTCATATGATCGCGTGTTGTTAGCCTATTGTTATGATGATGATATCTTTTTCTTCCCTTAGCACTTGTCGGCATTTTTATTGATTTTTTTTTCTTCCAGTAGGTATCTTTTAAATTTGATTTCATACGAATCGGCGGATGTATTTGCTTTAAAATTTAATTTAGGCACTAGTGATTTATCATCGGCATTATCAACTTGCTCATTTAAAAAACGGAATTTTTTTTTCTTTTCCCTAGTTACTGTTTTCAACTTCACATTTTTGCTTTTATTCACCCACTTCTTGTCAATTTAACTGACACTCACGTGCTTGCATTCATTCTGTGTTTTAAAAAATCTTGTAAAATATACTTATTTCCGTGAAGACTCGTAATTTTATTTTATTTGGTGTTTCAGTGTGTAGTGTTTAACCAGGGATTTTCTTGTTGCCAATGCTGCACACTTAACGTACCCAATAAATAATTAATAAATGCATACCCTTACTAAACACCAGTATATTTGTTTTTTTCTTCTTCTTTTTTGTACTGTTTTTAGAATTAATTTTCGTTCTTTTTATGGGGAAATTAATAAAATATATGCATTGCTATTGAAATCTCGGAATTACCGTTAAATTTTAATTTCAAGTCATAAATTTCCCATAATGTTGAGTAACATTAGCCGCAGTAGTAAACCGGTATGTTTTTTTTGCCTTGCCCTTGGCCTTATGTAATCTTTTTTTTTAACTTTTTCTTAAAAAAATATCTGACTTTTGGATCTTTGAAATCCAACTATTATTTATTCTTGACAATAAAACTATGATGATCAGGATTATTGATCTCATTGTATTTCAGTTTTCTTATCAGTATTTTGGTGTGGCAACATGCCAGGATAATGGACAGACGGACGGAAGGAGAGTGGTCCTAGATCATGCTAGCATCATCAGTAATATTACTACTGCTATACTTACTATAAATACTAATAATGCATGCTGCTAGTCTTGGTTCATCATTTACTAAATGTTGTATATTTCAGTGATGCAGTATTTATAATATTGCTTGTACTGCATTTTGTTTAATAACCATGATATTTAAAGACAAAGATAATTGTTTTGGTTTAAAAATCGCTTTTTAGTTCATGGTTCTGTTTTTATTGGGTGTTTGGTAATGGATTAGCTTTTCTTTCTTTCTAAATATTTTCTTAAAAAAATCATGAATCTATTCTTGAACTTTCATTTCACCTTGTAAAATGCCCCACGGCACATTCGTAATTTTGGTTACAAGCTCTCACTTCACAAGACGACATCTTAAAAAGCTAAAAGTAAGATTTTAAAGGAATTGAATGAATTCTAATAATAAGAACGGAGAGAAAAAGACTTGGTTCTTTCATCATCTGTCTGGGTAGGGACTTTTGAGTTAAAGAGACTAGAATTTGTATCTTCTGCCAAAAGCCAATACATTGAAAAATAAGTTCAGAATGATTTTTCTGTCTGTTCATAAATCTATAGAAGCATATAAAGAATGAATAAACTATTTTTTTTTTTTTTAATACATTCGGGTGAAAATGTTTGTTTGTGTTTTTGTACCTTCTTATAATTGTGATTTTCATTTTTGAACATATGTGATGTCTTCAAATTGATTCCTGAAATCTATGTAGAATTTTAAAGAAATAATTACTATTATTTAGTGTCCCTTTATTTTAATTTTGCCATTTATTTTTCATAGAATTATCTTTTCTATGATGAACTTTTGAGTACTGTGGTTGCAAGATGTTTCTCGCTTCATGTGTTTTTCTCTATATTTTCAACTTGTTTATAAAAAATAAAGTACAGTTATACCGTCCCCAGTACTTTTTAAAGTAGTACTCCATATCTGTAACTTTTTAGCTAAAAATGCTAGTATCTAAGGAATTCAAATCACTGCTTTGAGTTTGGTATGTAACCTTTATTTTGTAGGTTTCTGTTAATTCTTCACGAGGAAATTATAAAAGAATTTTTTATTTTTATTTTCTTAATATTTGACCTTTAGCTCTTATGCTTCTGTATTGGTTGAAAATAAATGTTTTAATCATTAATGGTTGAATTCTATGAATATCTTGAATTGAAATAGATTTTTTTACACTCACTACCAGATTTTATCATTATTGAAAATATGAAGGATATGTCTATATTGTAATTTCTTTCTTTCTTCCAGAGATGTAATCTCCTAAATGACTAAAAAGCAAGAAAGAATTATTAAAATCTCCAACATGATTCTGCTTTTAGATTATTTATGTTTAGTAATGACTTATCAGCAATACCATGCATTGACTTAAACTAACATTAGGTTGCATTTTTCAGTGGTACATCTAATCTATATTGACTTTTTCTTTAAAAGTTATTTTTAAAAAAAAATTTATTACAATGTTTCTATTTGTTATCTCATGCACTGTTAAAATGGGTGATTGGTACAATTGTAGTTATTAAATTTCTTTGATGACTGAAAAAGAACATAGGGAAAAGTACCATGTTTAATTCAATAATAAAGCATTGAATTGGAAGTTTTTGATAATGATCTCACCTTTCATGTATACAGGACAATACTTGACTTCAGAATGTTTAAGTTACTTAAACATTCATTGAAAATTCTGGTTGAAAGAAAGAAAGAGTAGCCTTGTTTTAATTTGGCTTCTATGACTGTTTTTAATCATATAAATAGTTGTGATAAAATGGCTGGAGAAGAAATTGAATTGAGAAGTGTTGTATCTTGATGATAGTCACATACCAAACATGACTTAAACTTAACCTATACAACAGGTGGAATTCCATCATATGATCCACTGTTAAAAATACTGGAAAAATGGTAGGTTCCTGGTACTGCTGCAGTAAGTACCTGATTCGTTCTGGTATCCTCTACCCTAACAAGAGCCAAATTATGCTGAAAATGGAGTACTACTGTCATATATAGGGAGAAGCTGCCCTGTCTTTACTTTTCAGTCAGTTAAGTGCCATACGTGATACACGCTTTGGGCGATCATGTTTCAAAAGAGACATGACTGACTGGGCAGAAGATTATCCTGCAGTTGGTTGCCATTGCTTTCTGCTGTAGACTGGTTGCCATCCAAGGCTATAGAACCCAATATGTCCTGTTATTTAAGCCATAACTGGAGGGAAGAGACAGATTAATACTGTTCCTAAGGGTATTTTTGCGCAAGTGAATGCAAGGAATTCAACTGGAATTCGAACTCATCAACCCGATTTGTCGTTTTGAGTCGATATCCACTGCACCACAACGCATATCAAAAAGCATCCTTGTAGGTGAATTTATTTTTCATCCTCCAACTCCTTTCTACAGAAAAATGTTGCAAAGCTCTTACTGCTCACTTTCCATGGAAAGTGTTCAGATAAACTACATTCCTTAGTTCTGCCATACTACACAAATTGCAGTGAGTCACCTTCATTCTCTTCATATTCTATTAATGAAATGTAAGTTCTGTTTGAGCTGCTTCATCTCACAAGCTGTTGCTTTGTGGAATATACTCCCAAGAGCATGCATTCATAATCACTAGAATTTTAACCTGTTCAAGTCTAGAGTTAATAAACCCTCTATCTTGAGTGACTCTTGGGTTATGTACAGGGTGAACATCATAGTAAAAAAAAAATATGTACGGTAATGGATGGTATGTTTTTAAATTCACTTAATTTAAAAATGTCAATAATGGTTGCTGAGATTATACTATGTATAATAATTGAAAATAGTTTTTTTATCATTGTGTTTCAAATACAGAATTGTCAATCACTATTTCTAAAGAATATGAGGGAGGGGAAAAAACCTGAAAGTTTGTTTATTAAGGACATGTTTGGCTGAATACAGAAAAACAGAATTTGTGGTATAAAAATAAATCAAGCAATTTATCTATAATAATAAACGAATCAAAGTTAATTGTTAAAATAAATTGATTCTTTTATCCAGTTGAACTCCTTGCATTCACTTACACACAAATACCTTTGGGAAAGGTATTAATCCGTCTCTTCCCTCCAGTTATGGGTTAAATAATAGGACAGACTGGGTTCTATAGCCTTGGCTGGCAACCAGTTTACTGCAGAAAGCAATGGCAACCTACTGCGGGATAATCTTGTGCCCAGTCAGTCATTCTCTTTCAAGACATGATTGCCTAAAGCGTGTATCATGTATGGCACTTAACTAACTTAAGATAAATGGCATACAAAGGTGCAGATAATTTTCACTGTTAAGGCACTTAAATCGCTATGGAGAATCTATACAGTAATTCCAAACAATCATTTTTTGACATCTGTCTTTCTGCCAATTTTTGAAGAAGGCCTTCAAAATATTTCTTTGTTAGCTACTTTATTGTTTGGACGGCTATATCCATTTTTGATTATCTGTCAAAACATGGAGGCTTTATGTCAAGGCTGGCCTTCTCTCCTGACATGTTTGGTGTTCATGATAACTATATGAGTCCTGTTACCTGAAATTTCTGTATGTGTATGTCAAGGAGCTGTTGTTTCTTATTGCTTACTCATTTCAGGTCATAGATTAGCTTGAGTGAAACTACTCTCTCCAGTGCCCCCCAATTGTGCTCAGACTCTTGTCAGCCAATGTCCTTATCCTTTCAGTTACTAAGATCAAACTATTTGAAAAACCCAATTCCCCTTGCACTTAGTGACTTTTAACTCTGACAAATGACTACAAGGATTTATGATTATCTGCCAATGTTTCCTGCTTCCTTTTTTTTTTTTTTTAATCTTAATAAAAAATAAGATTGTAGAGAAAATACATCCCTTTTAAACATATAATGTTTTTGTGAGCATTTTCTTTAGGTTTTATTGTGATTTACTAAATGTAGATTAGATGTGATGTAAAGCTGCAACTGTGGAGGATTCTGTGGGGCTCTTTCTATTCAATTGTAATTGTTTTAACAAGACAAACTTGCTAACCGTTATACCACACTTAACTGCCCTTTGGTTTTCATGTTATAGTCATCAAGAGTAAAATCTCCAGTATAAATAGTATTGTTTATACATATATATATATATATATATATATATATATATATAGATATGGAAATTTTAATAATTTTATTTTTTCAAATAAGTCAATAAAGCCACTAAGCTGCTAGTGGTTACTGAGTGTAAAAGGATGAGAAAAAACACTAAGAGTGAACAAGAATTAAGATAGGCTTGTTTTTTTCTCAAACCACCATCAGTCATTTTATGAATTTTTTAAATTAGATTCTTTTAAAAAATCTGTCTGAATTTAAACTGTAGTACAATCTTGTCAAAGATTGTAACAAGCAGCAAAAGTGCAGTTAAGTATGTAATCTTTATGAACTTTCCTGCTTTGTATATGTCACTATTGACTTTTTTGTAACATATTAAGAATTTATGAAAAATTGAAAACCTTTTACATCTAAAACAAAAAAACGAAGTATTCTGCATAATAATCTAGAGGTTATATAAATTTATTAAAAAAAAAAATGAATAAAAAATTGTTTTGGCTCTGTATGTATCAAAAACATTCACTTCACACCAACTGCTTGTCAGTTTTGATGCTTTGTCAACTGATGAGTAAATAGTTTACCTAACAATTGCAATTTTCTCACCCGTTGTCTGTAGATGATAATCAAATGATTATCTTTCTACAGTGTTGAAAATATAACAGCACAGTAAAGCTGAAAATAGCAGGCCAAATTAACTTGTTTGTCAACTGCCAAATTATGAATATAGATGGCTTTCTGTTTATTTATGGCTTGAAGCCACACCCTGCTCATTTTATGCCTTTTAATCTTGAAATGTCTTCTTTCTTAGAGGATCATTAACTTGCCATGTTATTTCAAGGAGACTTCAGTATGGTTGGTCATTACTATCAGTACAGTTGCCTCAAACTAAATGGAGCAGTCAATTGACAAAATTATTTCTTGAGTTAGAACTGTTTTCATTCATTTTATTTTCATTTCATGGAAAGTTTTTGATTCACAATTTTCTGATTATTTTAGTCTTTTGATCATTTTCTTATGATCTATACATCAAATTCCATGACTTTGTCTTACTTTTTACCAAGATGATATTCCACACTACTTCAAGCAAAAGGTTACGAAGGAAATCTTTATTATTCGAAAGAGCAATAACGGTGAAGTTGAGAAATATTGTTTCTTGAAAAACAATTTTTTTAGCTTCTAATTTGGTCAATATTTCCCAAATATTTCTGCATAATGAAATAATAGCATTAGATATGAGAATGGATGCTACATTTTGATCCCAGCCTGAAGAGTAGGAATTGAAGACAAGCCTAACTTGGTCAATGAATTCTGAATATTTCTCAATAAGGAAACAGTTAATATTACCATTAGAACATTTTTAAAAAAAATTTAAAATTGGAAAAATGTATTATTTATGTTATTATTGTACAAAGTTATATGTTCATATGATCACTGAAATTAAGCAACATCATGCCTGGATGGCTGATTTTTTGGAAATACCAGGTGTGAGTGGGGTAATGGTTCAGAATTGTTAATTGAAGAGCCAAGTTCCAATTCCTGCTGGGTTCATTATATTCACTTAATTGCAAATACCTTTGGAAAAGGTATGAATCCATCTTTTCTCCCTACTCTATGGGTTAGTTAGTAAGACTTCTGTCATTAAAACCATTATCTCAAGAAATTTAGAATTTAGAAATATATTTCGACTTTAAATGACCTGCAAAAGGTTGATAAACTGTAGAAAATGAATGAACCAATAAAAAAAAGTTATATTCTAAATTCATTAAGTGATGTGGTAGGTTTTTATATTCCTCAAGTCATTGCTTCTTTTTATAATAGGTTTTATTATCTAAATAGGAAAAGGAAAATATATCTCTTACATCAAATATGGCTTAGTATTCTTTCTGCTACATATGATTTGTGTTTTCTTATTTTTAATATATCTACTCTCTGAAAGCATAAAAAGCTTTTTTGTAAAGAAAATCTACTTCATCAATTATGGGTATCTTATGCTTTTTATTCTTTGACTTTCAAGGAGCTTTATATATATATATATATATTCAAAAGTCTAAACCTAAAAGTAATAATCAACATTAATTTAAAAGTAGTAAACTTGATGTAACACTAGAGTTAGTAATTGATACTCATCAATCATACATAAAACCTAACAAATATCCATTATACATCCACCAAAAGTTTAATCACCCCCCCTCCCCAAGTGTAATCAAACATGTACTCTCCTCCATAGGATATAGAATTAGTAAAAACTCTTCTAATGAAGAAGTATTTTACAAACATAAAAGTTTATAATAATGTCCTAAGGAAGAGTGGCTATAAAAATGATGATATTAAAAACATATGACTATAACAGGAAAAATAGAAAAATCATTTGGTATACCCCTCCTTTTAACCAAATGGTTAGTCCTGAGTTAGGGCTGAAGTTCCTCAATCTAATTAAGAAACATTTCCCTAATAATAACGCTCTAAGTAAAATTTTTAATAAAAATACTCTTAAAATTAAGTTGTACAAATAATCAAGAAAAATAATTAAAAATCATAATAAAATTTTAAATCAGCACATAAGCCAAAGTAACAATGACTGTCTGAATGATGAAAATAACAGTAATACAAATTTATGTAATTGTCGAAATCCTAACAATTGCCAACTGGAAAATAGATGTCTAACAAATTTTACTGTGTACCAATGTAATATAACATCAAATAAAAACTCAACTGTTAAAACCATTTACATTAGATCTACTAAGAACACTTTTAAACAGCATTGGTGTTTGCATTTAACTCCCTTCAAAAACAACATGTACCGAAACCAAACATCCCTTTCTGCATATTTTTTGAAGTTAAAGAACACAAACAAAACCCCCAAGGTAAAATGGAAATTTCTGGAAAAAACAAGTACTTCTATAGCATCTGCCCTTTGTGCCTAGATGAAAAGCTGCAGATTTTAAGGTTCCCTCAAAATAAAGAACTATTGAATCATAATGATGAATTGACTGCTTTATGTAGACATCAAAAATATTTTCTTTAAAATTTAATTACAATGTTTCATTTATAGCTTATCCTTTAATATAACTTAATTATTTTACTAAAATAAAGGATCCACACAATACTTATTTGGTTTTTTTAACTACAATATACCTCAGTATACCATAATTATTTTTAATTCTAACCTAAATATTTCAGCCCATTTACTAATGAGGTAGTACAAAATCAAAAAAAAAAAAAAAAAATCCAACCTGCTGTTAAAAATTATTTACTCATTTAAATAATGTATGGTCCTACTATGTATCTTACCCAGACAAAATTAAAGTGTCATCCCATGATAGTATGTTGCCTTTCACAACCCAAAACTTTAACTTCATAGTTACCTAATTCTCATTTTTGATTGAACAATATTGACACACCTACAAGCATATTTTCCAATTACTACCCTTTCAGATTCTAAATAACCATAAATTTATCTTCTATTTTCTAAGTAAATCATTTTCACAATTTATTTGAAAATATCACCTGAAGAACAGTATTGTTCTGAAACATGAAAATTTTTGTGTAGTTATATAATGCTTTTACAAACCATTGACATAAAAAATTACTATATATATATATATATATATATATATAAATTGAGACTAAATTCAATCCTTTAACAATTTTGCTTCCTTTCAAAGATATCAACAGCTGCATGATTTTGATTTGTTCATTTTCCTTGAATGGATTTTGTTGCTTGATTTAAGTTCTTTTATGTTCAATTTTGAACTGCTGGAGATTTTAGTAGCATATTTTAAGATTTACTGAAACATTTACTTGTTAAATGCAGGTGTTTTATTCTAGTTCATATAAGGTTCCTTTTAGCTTTCTTTTTAGAGTTCTTATTTAATGTTTTGAATCTCTTAGAAGTGAACATTTCATATTGTATATTTAAGAACTTGGTGTCATTGGAAAATGAGCATTTTAACAATGTACTCTATTGAGAACTATCATGATATATAGTTTAACATTTGCTTCAAACAATGATGTCATGTATATAGATCATGTTGATTATACTGAAATAATTGTTTTCTGAAAGAAGTCATTATATTAGTTTTTTTCTCTCTTTTCTGTACAGAAGTAATTCAAAACTGTTTGAAAAGATGGCATGCATAGATTTTCATGCTAGCTTATTGTTCTCAAACTTTTTTACATCATTTACATCATAAAATTTTCCACCATCTATCTGTATAGTAAATATTTAAAAGTTTACAGTGTTGGGTAAATTATTTTGATGGGCACTTTTCCTGCTTTGATAAATTTGAGATGACCATGTGATAAAAAATGTAGAAATAATTTTATATTGAATAAAAATTATCCTGAAGTCCTTTTCCGATTTTCTTGGCAAAGTTGTTCTTGGTCTTCCCTTCAGTCAGTTAAGTGCCATATGTGATACATGCTTGGGCAATCATGTCTCAAAAGAAACATTACTGACTTGGCATGATTTTCCTGTAGTAGTTTGCCATTACTTTCTGTGGTAGACTAGTTGCTAACAAAAGCTATAGAACTCAATCTGTCCTGCTATTTAATCCATAGCTAGAGTGAGAAGAGATGAATTAATACTTTTTTTCAAGGATATTTGCAACAAATTCAACTGGAATTGGAACTCAGCTCTTCAATTTCTCGTTCCAAGCCGATACCCGCTGTACCATAATGCACAGGTCTTTATCAGATTTATATTCCCCAAAAATGTTACTTTATTTGAAGAATCAGTTGAATGTTGATCACCCTTCTCAAGACTTGAAAATACCTAAATATTTCTTGCTACATTTCTCATGTGACTTGCAATCAATCTTTATTATTCTGACACTGAGTTTTTCACATAACCTCTTTGATGGCTCATTATATTCCATACCAAATCCTGATATATTAGCTGATTCATCAACTTTCTGTTCTGAATTTCTTGTATAAGCAGTTATTATTATTTACATGCCGACTATTGTTCTCACCAACAAAGATTTGGACAATAGTCCACATGTAAATAGTCCACATGTAAATAATCATTCATCAACTGTTTGCATTTAGGTTTAACTTTTTTAATCACCACCATTTTTTGTCATGTTCAGTTTTTAAAAGATTTTTTTTTTTTAATAAATTAAAAATGTCTTCATTTAAATAACTAGTTCTTTATAAGACAATTTTGGCTAAGCATAATTTTCTAGAAATAATTTTTTTTACTGGCTTCAGGCATAATATAGACTAATACTTTTGTATGTGTCAAGTTATTTGTGGTCTTTATCTTGCACAGTACACTCATTAATGAAATTTTATTTGCAAAAGTAAAAAGGTTACTGACACCTGACTAGTCTACAATTTTTTTTTAGGGTCAGATTTTAATGATGAAAATATTGAACTGAACTTTGCAAGAAAATAATTCCCAAACTATTATCAGATTCTACCCTCTTATTAAACACTTGTTAAATGAAGCATTAGGTTGAATTAGTAAAGCTATTAACAAATTTTGATGCATTGAAATAGCTAAAATAAAAAATACCTTTTTGTAAGTCCATTGAATTGTATTTATGTGGCAATAAATAAACAAGATCATAAAAATTTCATATCTATAATTTTATGACTTGAATCTTTTGAAGTTGTTTAATACTGAACTATGAAAAACTATAATTTAGTTAGAAGAAAGTCTTGAAATTCAGCTAGTAACCCATTTTAAACTCAGTTTCTTTTGGTACATTTCTTTTATGTGTTAGATATTTACTTTAGCTCATTTACTATATTAATGTCATTTCTGTTCATTTTTAAGTGTGAATTTTAGATATCAATTGGGTGGTAGCACCTGTTATGATCAAATGGTTAACCTCTAAACTGGGGTCAAAACACTATATTGTAAAAATATTAGCAATTCAGTTTTGAAAAAAAAATATTACAAGTAATACATTTGACTCTTGGAAAAAAAAAAAACAAAAAAAAAACTCTATACAAAAATATATCTATGAAATCTGACCTACAAACTGATTTTTTATAAAAAATACATTCTCTTCATACAACATATCATAAAAATCTTGTTTGCATTAAATAATCCATTAAAAGTAATGTATCGTGATTAATTTGTAGTCTTGTAGCCAAGTTTTTTTGTTTTTTTTTTTAATAGCCATACAATAGGTAAATTGTTTCACATTTTTGGACAAGCTCATGTCTGGTTCACCTCTAAATGGAAAGTGGCTCTGACTGTCACCAATCAGAAGCACTTGCAAGGTTTCGTACTGGGCCCAAACATAATTTTCCCAGTGTCTGAAAGCGCTTATCGAGAGTAGACCAGAAACTGATCATCTCTGGTCGGGTCAGCATGGTGAGTGGGGTATGATGTTGAAAGACCCGAAACCCCCTAGTGAACATCGCGATGACATCACTGATGACACCCTCTAGCACCCCCACTACGGTGCATATGTTTCAAATCATTGTGGTTGATATGCTGTAAAACAAACCAAACCTTAGATATCAATGAAATTCGGGAATATTTCTTGTTTGTAATGAATGTGTGCATGTTTTATCCTATAAATGAACTTTCACATTTTTATGGCTATAATGATTTTATTCTTTCTAACAATACCAATCTTATGGATAGACAACAAAGTAATGTCGTTTCAATGCTTTATATTTTGTCAACTTTCTTGTATCCAAGAATTTAATTATTTCTTTTCTGCTGATTGTTTCCCTTATGATGACGGCATTGATTAAATTTGCAGCCATCATGCAAGTTCAGGACTAGAAGCTTCCAGCTTAACGAAAAACTGCTCCTGTCATCCATTCCCTGTTGCCATTTGACTTTAAAAGTATTGGTTGGAGATGAAAGAAAATCAGAGTAGAAGAAAATGCTGATGGCATGAATTCATTTAAGGTGGACTTCAGCTTTCCAGGAAGTGACCCACACACTTCATTTCATAACCTTTCTCTGTGACACACTTGAAACGAAAGCTTCAGAATCCATTTATGAAACTGCGATGAACACTGTTATAATTTTGAATGGCATCTTCTTTAGCATGTCTATCATATATAGCCATCTTCATCTACTTTATATTTAATATTGGATTAAGACAAATATAAAATCTGTTACTTAGATGATGTTATATTAAGAATGCTTTATAATTTGTGTGTGTAATTAATTTTTTTTTTTGTTAGTGCAGTAGTTTTGTTTTTGAAAGTAAAAACTTGGTGCAGTCTAATCCTTTTCCTCATTATCAGATATTGTATACCTATTTTTCTGCATATTTTGCCAAGCTATCATTACAAATCAAATTCTTTTACTTAGAAAACTTATGACGTTTTATTTTTTTATCTGAATTTTTTGGCCGAAGAATTATCATTATTTATGTTAAGTCTTCAGCATTGTTGCTATTACCTCGACATTTTTTCTGCTGTGCCCTCTGACCTTATTCAGGTGCTTGTCAATCCAAGTAACTCTTGGAATTTCGAACTGATCTTTTATTTAATCTATGGTCATAGATTGTTCTTGTTCCCCTGTCCATGTTGAGAGATATCTCCTCCTTAGTACTGCTCGGTTATTGCTTGCTTTGTTTCAGACCTCGACTCTGACAAAACAGGGCAAGCAAGTATTAAAAAAATAACAAGTTGTGTTATAGAATAACAAGTAAGTTATTCTATAACACAACTTATTTTTTTAAATAATTAATAATTAATTTTTTTAAATAAAATAATTAGCTCACTTTTAAATTCCCTGAAGGTTACTTGGATTGACAAATACCTGAAGGAGTTTTCAAAGTACAATGGCTGAAATATTGTGACAGTCAAGAACAGCAAAGATGAGGACAGTAGCTCCAATGTAAATAATGGCTGTAATAAATATGTCTGAAAAATCCCGGTTCACACTCCATCCACGTCTATTGTACAGGTGTAGAGGCTCATCCTTTGTTCCCTGTTTAGGATGTGGTTTCTGGCTTTCTCTTTTCCAAATCTTTTCACTCTTATGTAGCCCCCTGCACATCAGTGGCATTACCGCCTTGCTCAGGGTGATATGATTAAAAAAAAAAACAAACAAATTGAAACTGGCATATTGCATGACATTATAAAGACTAAATCTTGAACAAATTATTTTGCAAGTTATCAGCTGCTGTCAAGTGGTTAAATGATTTTGTTTTTTATTTGATGGCACTGTAATTTAGAATAGATGATCTGCTTTTTAAAATTTTTTTAAGGACTGACCATGCAAGCAACAGCAATTTAAAAAAACAAACAAACAAAAAAGGATACTTCTACTTAACATCAGAGATATACAGTTGAAATTTCTAGAACATATGATGAAGAAAGAGGGCTTAGAAAATATGATACCTTAAACATGAAAAGCAAGAAGGACAGGATAATCTACCTATTGCACTTGTGTAAATGGTTGGTGGCACAGGAATTAGGAGAGATCACCAAAAGACAATTTACTTAGAGCTACAAAGGACAGTAAGTTGTGGAGAGCTATGATCACCCACGTCCTGAAGGTTGCTTGATTAGGTTTAGTGGCATATCAAAGTCTATAGGTTATTTAATACCAAAATCTAAATAATTGGAACACAATTTTATGGCTTCAACAAAATATATTTTGAATGCAATTGTATGCCTTCAACTACAGATAAGATGTATTGTCGGGTGTTTTGTTTTAAATTTGTATTTTTATACTTTCATTGCATTTTGTTTGGGGGGTTCACTATTTGTCCATAGTTAGACTCCTAACAGATGTTAACACCTCAGGTCAGGGTGGTTTTGACAACAACAGCCATTAAGAGGTGGTTCCACACTCCTTAAAACCTCCAATCTTCCGAACGGAGGCCTTGTTAACATATGTAGTTCATTATTTGTTCTGAAGGGACTTGGCACATAGAAGATAAATACACATTTGAATACAGAAATTCTTATAAAATATGTTTTATGAGTAAGTAAAACTAGTATTAATAATTACCCTTTGACATGAAAGCTGATTTATTAATAATCTATTATAGTTATTTTTTGTTAATTCCTTTTATAACATGTTCAAATTTTTTTGTATATCAAACTATTATTGCTAAAATATCCCTGTAATTACAGTTGTTTTAGAAATATACCATCTGTATTTTTATTGTTAAAGACAATATCTGTTTCAAACTTTTGAAGTCTGTGATCTTTGTTTAAAAATGGAAATTATTTTTGTTTGCGATTGTATCATGATGCTTTGTTCACAAATAAAATTTATTTTTTTTATTATATTTTAATTTGGTATTTTGTTTGTAATAGCAAAGCTAAAAAAATCTATGATGTAACTTTCATCAGATAATTGCTGATCAAAATGCTGTGGCATTTATAACTGTTAGAAAGCTTAATTTTGCTTGCTGACAGCAACTCATTGAAATCACTAAAGGCTAGTTTAACTAGAAACGAGATTTTCTGTTTTGTTTTGATGGGAGGGGGGAGAGAGGAATCTCTCTCTCTCTAATGTACTTGCTAAGTTGAATTGCTTTTATTTTTCCTCTTCTGAAGACTTTTTTCCCCTCAAAAGTAGCCTAAAGAAGCAGATCAAGTGTGAAATAGATAAAGAAATTTGTTTCTTATCTTGTGCCAATGTTCATTTTACTTGGAAATGCATGAAGTGTAGTGAATGTTCTACAACCCCCGCCCCCAGGAGGAAAGTTTTCTCAACTTTCTATTCTGATCAATGTAGGACATTTTACAGTATAGATTTCAGGACCATTAAATGTGCTCATGAGTCATTAAATTCTACTAAAAAAAAAAAATGATCTCCTACCCAAACAGTTTGTGTGAAACTAGTTTTATAACTATTTGGGAATACAAATTCAAAGTCATTTTCAGGTAACCAAAACTATTCTTCAGTTGCTAAGCAATATGGTTTTGATAAGTACTGTGGTTTTGACTTTTTTTTTTTTCTCAAAACAAATCCCTCATGTTAGTTGCTTGTTAAGTGATTATCACATTTGAATATTGGCCAAATGGCATCAGCTAAAGATTGCTGCATATATAAGAACAGATGTTTTTATTTCCTGTGAGAAATAATGTAACTATTCTTCTTAGGTGATTATGTTTAGTAGAGTGTGAATTAACCATAAAATAATGGCTCATAAATACATTTTATATGCTTTTCTTATGTATTCATTTAATTACCAAATACAAGGCCAAAGAGTCATTCAAGGTAGATTACTGAAGGAGGTTTTTGCATGAGCAGTAAGAGAGGGCAGTAAAAAGTGCAGATCCTAAGGATATGTGGGGAAAGGTAACTCTATATTTTGAAGAGTTTAGAATTGGAGAAGGCATTCTCTCGGAATTATGTCCCACAAAGTAACTTTTCTTGTAATATATGAAACTGAGTGGAACTTGCTTCTAATTAATGGGGTAATTTGTCCCAGTGTACATAACATGTGTAGTTTTAGCTGTGTAGATTAAAAATGGCTTAGAAATATTTATGAGTAGGTCGTGTCATTAGATATGGGAAATATCAAAACAGATATACATATTTTGTGTGTGAATTTCTCGCATAAGTAGATATTGTTGCTTACATTCAGACTTATGTGTTTTATTGTTGTTTGTGATACCAACAAAACTAGAGCATTAGTCAAAATGTAAAGAATAATGAACATAGGAGATACAATGTTAGACTCTATCATGATTGATAGAAATAATGTCAAATACATATGTGTTAGGTAAATTGTACTGCTTAATAGGAAAATGTGTAATTATTTGAGTTCGAGTTTGTTTGTAATCAAGAATGTTCTGTTTTAAAGAAAAGTACAGGTTTTGAGTTTGAATTCCAGTTGAATTCCTTGCATTCATTTATGCACAAATACCCTTGGGAAAGGTATTAATCCATCTCTTCCCTTCAGTTATGGGTTAAATAATAGAACAGATTGGATTCTATAGCCTTGGTTGGCAAACAGTCTACCGCAGAAAGTAATGACAACCTAATGCAGGATAATCTTGTGCCCAGTCAGTTATGTCTCGAAAGAGACATGATCGCCCAAAGTGTGTATCATGTATGGCACTTTAACTGACTGACAGGTTTTATTGGTTGAATAGATTTTTGATACAAATCATAGTTGCATTATTCACACTATTTATATTTGGACTATTGTCCTCATCTTTGTTGATATCACAACATTATAGGTGTTGTGCCCTCTGTTATAATAACAGTGAAGAAGAGTTCAAATATAAATAGTGTAAATAATAACTCTTCATACCAGAAATTCGGACATAAATCATAGTTGCAGTTAATCGTTTGATTTTTGTCAAAGACAATTGTAATATTTCCTTCAAGAGTAACTCGTGGACATATTTACCTTTTCTCCTGTATTTCTATATCTCTTAAAAAAAAAAAAAAACATGATTTATCTACATATGTTTGCAGTCAGCCAATTGAGGTTTCAACATGTCAAGAGACACGTTTACCAGTTGTGCATTGCTCTCAAAGGTGACTTGAAGTGTTGCAAGGTGAAAAAATTCAATTCTTTGAAGCATTTCATATATCGGAATATCCATAAATTATAAGATATTGATTATTTTCTCTTGTCTGTCGTATTCGGTTCATATTTTATAGCTTACAAATTGTTTACTTACTTTTACCAATGTATTTCTGTTTCTGAGCTAATACCACTTTGTTTTAGTAACTGAACATTGATGATTTAGTACACGATGCTTATATAGTAAGTGTGGGTATTGACATTATTTACGTTTGGACTAGTGTCTTTTTTTTTTTTTTTTTTTTTTTGCTATCACAATTTTGGTTGTTAAGCCCTCTAACTATCAAGAAAATTCAAACTGAACCCTTATTTAACCTGTAGTTGAGTAGATTATAATAAATCCACTGTCCATATCTAGGAATATCTCCTCTAGATTTTATTTTGTACTGATGAAGGCTACCTGAATTGACATACTCCTAATAAAGCCAAGAGATCACAATATTTGAAACATTTGTGCTCTCTGTACTTCATTAGGGATATGAGGTAAAAGTGTAAATAACAATAACTACTCATCCCTAAAATTTTGGCAGAAATTTAATCCTGGTTATTTCTTAAAAATTACTTTTATTTATAGCAATAATCAGTATTATCACCAAAGATCTATCATGTGTGTTTGATATTAAGTGAAGCCTTATTTAAAAAAAAAAAATCAAAATACAATAGATCATTTACAAAAACAATTTAATTTGTTTTTTAAAATACTGCATTTTTAATTATTATATTTGTAATCCAACCTCTTAAGTCTCTTCACCCACAAAAATAATAAATTGGGGGTAATTGCCACCATCACTGGTGTCAAAAAAACCATTAAATGTGCAATTTGACATGGCATGAGCATAATTGTTTTGTATCTTTTAGTAAATATTCCACTATCAACAATAGCATACCTATTAGATTCTATTTTAAATAAATGATTCAATTATTGTATACCTGTAGTCTGAGCAGAAATACAAATATGTGGATATTAAATTACGGAATAATCTAACTATAAAAGGTACTAAAATTTTCATTTGTTATGAATACTTTATTTAATGTGAAGCATTGGAATACCTCCTTCCAACTTATTGTTTATTTTTTTTATGTTATTAGGAGCCTTTAGTTTTAAATACAGAATTTTATTTTTTATTATAAACATCTTAGGACCAGTAATTGAGATATTTAATTTTTGGTAGAAATTAGTACTGAAGTTGCTAAAATGGTTGCTTAAATTTTGTTTACACTTGAGTCTGATGGAAAAAAAAATGCACTTGTAGAATTTATAGAATTCTTGAATAATAGTTTTTAATTTTATACTAGCAGTATAACCCGGCATTGCTCGGGTGTAATGAAAGCTTTAAAACTAATCCATGGTCCTGGAGCTCAGACTCAGCCTAAAGAATATTTGTGTGAAGTTTGGTGAGAATCAGATAAAAATTGTGGATTGGATTTGTATAAAGGACATACAGACAGATAAACAGACACACACAAACATCTTGCCTTTTATATATATATATATATATATATATATATATATATATTATCAATTTTCTACACTATTGTAAGAACTGCAACCTTGAAACTTCTGAATATCGTTTCTTATGTCTTTGTCTATGAGTGTATCAAATTTGATTAAAATCGGACCACTCCTTCTATAACCCGATTTTTTCGATTTTCGATATTTATCGGGGGTACCTTGACACAAAACCTAGCTAAGAACACTTGCAGATGCTTATAGTACAACTGTGTAAATTTTCAAGAAAATCGGTTCAGCTGTTTCAGAGTCTATAGGTAACGGATACACACACACACACAAAGTTCAATTTATAAATAAGTTTAGATTATTTTTTCCACTTTTTTATATAGACTCCTTTGCTATACTCAAATTGATGTAATCTTAAGACTTGTGTAAGACTTTGTTCATAAGCTGTACTCTGATTTGATCATCATGTAATTTTGTTAAAGAATGGTTGGTGTTGATGGTTCTGTAACGGCTATCTTATCAGCATGTATATTATTTATTTATTTTAATATTCTGCCAAATTTAGGGCATTATTGAAGATAGAAGAAAGCAACCAACATTTTTGGCATATTTTTATAGCTGGAAAGATAAAAATAACTCAAATGTAAAATATTTACATTTTATGAAAAAAATGGTCCTGTTAATGATTGAATATGTAAAAAAAAAAAAATAGTTTGTAAAGTCTGTGTTGGAGATATCTTGCTAAATGATTCTCTATGGTCAGCCAAATAAGTTGACATTGATAACACTTAAATCAAGAAATTTATATGAGAATATTCCTATATTGTACAATGTAGGAAATCACGAACATAATCAGAATATTCAAATTAAGCAATGACAGTTTTTTGCACCAGCTTATTTTTTTTAAAAAATTTTTTTTGCTTTAATATTTTTACTGCTTTAATGGGACTTGTACACACAAGTTAAGCAAGATGGTAAAAAAAAATTAAAACAAACTATATTTCTACAGGAAAGTTGTTTTCAAAATATGATTTTTGTTTTAAAAAAAAATGTTGATGAAAAGTTATTGTCTTCATATTAGACAACAAGCAAGCAAAATTAACCTAAGCTGATCTTCATCCATTGATGTGGATATGAGGCAGGAATTCACAAAAAAGCATTTGAATTTAGTTTATTAGGAAGGACATAATCTATACGAATAATGCAGGATTACTCTTTATTTTTTTATTTTTGTGTGTGATAAATTTGTTAAATCTTTGTTTGAAAATATTGACTCATCTGCTGTATTAATTAAATATTACATTTCTACCATTTTAATCTGGATTTTATGAGATTGACTTAATGAAAATAATTCAATTCTCTGGAAGATTGTAAAAAGCACCTTTTTGGCAGTTTTCTGTTCAGAAAGGAGAAAACTGTGAGAATAGAATCTTGAACTTATCGCCCGCTTCACACTCCATCCATGTCTATTGAACAGGTGTAGAGGCTCATCCCTTGTTCCCTGTTTAGGATGTGGTTTCCGGCTTTCTTTTTTCACTTTTATGTAGCCCCCTGCACATCAGTGGCGTTACTGCCTTGCTCGGAGTGATACGATTAAAAAAAAATGTGAAAGATGGCAAATGATGAAACAAAATGTCATGAGTTGCGTTCCTGAAGTTTTGAGACTTTTTCAGGAGAAGCACTTATAAATCTCAAAGAAGTTCAAGATTCTAATCTCTTTCAAGCTAGGATTCTCTGATTGCAATTCACTTTATGTTACACTCTAGCCACTTTGTGATGATCTTGTGGAAGTTGTCTAAAGTGAAGGCATTCAAGAAGCCTCTTTCATCTTCTCTGCCCCTGATGCAGTCTTTCAGCTTTGGGAGCAACGTCTGAAATAATAGGAGGGTAAAAAACAGTTTCGATGCACATCTGTCAACACAAAAACTTTATTATACTGAGAGCATCCATGTTGTCTTCATGTCCTGATTGCATTATGCAAACTTGTCAGCTGTAACAAACAGTGTTTAGTAGGGTGTGTTCAAAGAGCACTTACAACTGTCTACATCAGTCTGAAATAACAAAATTGGACAGGTCATTTTATGAGTAATGAGTATAGTAATTTTTATGAGTTTAGTAATGATATTACAGTAATCCAAGACAAGTATAACTGCCACCTAAAATGTTTCTGAACTTATGGAATATACCTCATAAATAAGTTGCTCAATAAAGTTGAGACTGAAAATAAAATTTTAAAAATATTGATCTTTTATCTTTGTTTTTCAACCAGTGTTCCTGGATGTACTTATAAGCTCTAAAAGGTATGCACCTTAATTTCATAGAGTAATTCGTGAATTATTTTATATTTAAAAATAAAATTAATTTTTAAAAAGCTAGAGGCATCAAAGACATGGCTTTCATACCTAATATTTTAAACTGGATGTCAAATTGATTCTTATTAGCTCTTGTCCCCCCCCCCCAAAAAAAAAGATTCTTTATAAATTCCTTTACATGAAACCTGTACTGCTAATCTTTGGGAATGCAAAACCAAAATTTTATATTTTCAAATTTCATGACTAATGTTTCCTTATTAAAATTTAAAGTGTACACCAGAGTTTGTTATTCTACAAGTGTGCCATGAAGTAAAAATGGTTGAGAAATACTGTAATAAACCAAAGGCAATTTTTGTTGCCTATATACTCATCAGATTTATTGTCATAAACTATCAGACACTGTACAAATGGCAACAAAGATGAGGACAATAGTCCAAATAATGTAAATACTATCTCATCTCAGAAATATAGACAAAAACTATTATAGCATTTGTTTTGATTGAAAATGACCTTTGATTGGTGAAAGACTGTTCCTTATGATGCTTGAGGTTCAGTTTTAATCTAAAGTAGTTATTTAAATTTATGAATGAGTGTTTTGTTGTTTACTGCCAAACTTGAAAACTTTTATTAAAAACATATTGTGAAAACAGTGTATAGATCCCTTGAAATATGTATTTGGTGGTGTTTTTTTTTTTTTTTTTTTTTTTTTTTTTTTTTTCAGTTAATTTTTTATGGAATGTATATATGAGCATGAAATCCTCTCAAATAGGATATCAGGTTTTTGTAAGGATTGCTTCTTAGTTATGTTGACTGAAAAATGAAACTTCCTGCTAATAATCCAACATTTTTATTATCTTGGTAACAGCTGAGATTTACAGGCAAAATGGCATCTGACATGATATTGTACATGAAGTGGAAGTATTTATTTAAATTCCTTTATGTAAAAAAAAAAAAAAAATTGTTGATATTAAACGCTTGCTAGACATTTTTTGGTGACCATTCAGTGGATATGAGCAGGGAGATGGTATAGGTAATGTGTTTTCCTTTCTCTCTACCTTTTTCAACTGTCTTCACTCCCGTGTTCACATCCTTCTCTTGCCCTTTCTCTTTCATCCCCTGTAGCTGGTTCATCTTTGTTGTCACTCTCCTCTTGCCTAATACTTCAACTCTCTTCTGTAACCCCCTGCACATCAGTGGTGTTAGCGTCTTGCTTGGGGTGAAATGATTAAGAAAAAAAAACAATGTGATGTGCAGTTTTTCTTTTGCTATAGGAAATCCTTCTAGATTTTCTGGAGCCTGAACAAATCCACTCAGATCGTTACATTGTAACTTGAACTAAACTGAAGGCTTTAATTTCTAGATTCAGGCTGGTGAAGAAAACTTACAATGCCAGGCGCCTGCCAGTTTGAAGACCATGGGTCAGTGTGTTCACAAGCAGGTACTTGGTATTTTTGGAATATTTCCCAAGTGATGTGCTTTATTCTGAAACTAGAGTCTTAGGATTTCAGAACTGGCTTGTTTTTGTCCTAACTTGAGGTATTTCTGAGGTTATTTCAAATTAATAAATACTTGCACACATGTTTCATGATATGGTTCTAGTTGGTCAGTTCTGGTTAGTTGCTTGTGTTTTTTGACTGATGCCATTTACTCCCTGCCCCAAATCCCTGCTCATTCCATCTCTGCTGCTAATTTTTAATGACATTAATAAAAAATGTGTCAGACAATTTATTCTAGGGTAAGTTTCCAAATATCAAAACAATTGAAATATGTCAAATGTAAGAAAACTGTTGTCAAGAAGATATTAAAAAAGGTGGTCAGTTCTCTTCGCATGTTAAATTGGTGGCATAGGAAATATGATTCTTCTGGATTTTCTTTTGGCATCATTTGGCAGGCGCTAAATGTTTTCAACATAACTTTTTATTTATCATAAAATCGACATCTAGACCTCTATTTCTGTTTTTTCTACTACTAAATCTGTTTTTGGCATTGAACATTTTCCCCAGAAGTCTAAAAGGATTAAATGCAAAATTTAAGCATTTATTTATTTATTTTTTTTTATCATTGCAATGCAGTAAAACCACTAAAACACAAAGGGGTTACTGAGTGTGAAAGACTAAGAAAGAAACATTATGGAGTGAGAACAATAGAAGAGTAATCAAGAATACAGATAACAATGACATTGCATTTAAATTTTTGAAGATCAAAGTTGGTTGGAAAGCATGAAGCTGGAAGTGTTCTACAAACGTGAAGTGCAAGAAAAACTGTTATCATAGAGCTTATTTTTACCTTTAACTAGTTCAGCTGTAAATTGAGACCTTGTTGCCAATCTAGTACAGTGCTTAAATTCATAGTCTAGATACCAGAGTGGAAAGTTCATTTGGACAATTACCATGAAAATATTTATGGAAAAGACACACAGAAGTTATATTATGGTGTTGGTATTGGCTCTTCACTGCAGAACAGTTTCTAGACCAAAACTCTTATTTTTTAATTAGAAATGTGAAAACTTTGTTTAATCTTTTTAACACAAATAACAGATGTCTACCATAGTTGGGATCATTTGAGTCATTGCGAATGATCCGTTCTTTAGCTGCAAATTATGTGTTTTGCCAGGGTTACTTACATACAGTTTTGAATGTATAGTTTTCCTTCTCCTAGACCAGTTAAGGCTATCACACTCCACCCATGTCTATTGAACAGGCGAAGAGGCTCATCCCTTGTTCCTTGTTTAGGATGTGGTTTCCGGCTTTCTCTTTTCCAATCTTTTCACTCCTACGTAACCCCCTGCACATCAGTGGCGTTACTGCCTTGCTCGGGGTGATATGATTTAAAAAAAAAAAAAGAACTCAGTATATCCTGCTATTTACACATAGCTGGGGGCAGGGAGAAGAGTTGGATTCATACCTTTCCCAAGGGTATTAGCATATAAGTGAATGTAATGAATTTGACTGGAATTTGATCTTGGCTCTCCAATTCCTCAATCTGAGCCACTATCCATTACTCTACTGTACTTCTTAACATAATGTAGTTCGCTAATTGTAGCTTGAAATTATTGAGTGGGGTGAAAAACTGCAAATGTTCAAATGATTATTGTGACAGATCCTGTTGCAAATTTCATTTAAATTATCTTACCACATTGTATAGTCTGGATTTGATGCTTTCCAATTTATAACTGTTCAGGCTGATGGGGTACGTAGGCGTTTTCTTGACAATAACTCCATCATTCTTACTCCGTCCAATGATGCTATTGTGTTCTTTATTAGTTGTAGTTTCTATGGAAATAAGAGGCTAAACTTTTGAAACACCCCTCAATATTTTATTTTTCTTCTGTTTGCAGATTTATGCAACAGTTAAGCAAACATCTGCGTTTGGACATCAAAGAAGTTTGAACCTGTGATTACATAAATGCATTAAATTATTCCTTGTAAAAAGAGCATAGATACCTATAAGTAAAATAGTGTATTTTATGTATATTAAGCAATATGGGTTTATTGTTTAACTTTTACCAATGTATTCTTGATGTATTCACATTACAACTAGAAGTTTCTATTAGATTTGGTGATGAATGAAAAATAATAGGGTTTAAACTGAACTTCATACCTTAGTGTATGTATGTATATAAGTATAAAGGTATAGGTCTTTTATTACGTCTTAATGCTTATTTTTTGCTCTTCAATATCTTTCTTGATCTTTATCTCCTGATATGTGTCTGTGGAAATGGTAAACCAAGTTTAAGGATGAAGATATATATATATATATATATATATACGTGTGTGTGTTTCTTTTTCAGTATGTCATCTGGTTCTTTTGAACTTGCATCTTTACATTAATCCTTTCCATTTTAATGGCACTTTTCATGATGGCTTTGAAATATTTTATTGATTCAAAGCATAAACAATTTTTAGTAAAGATCGTCTCGGAAATCAAAGTTGATGGAACATGTGGCCATTGATTCCCTATTGATTTTTCAAACAGATTATTGATTTATTTTAAACCTCTATCTGCCTGATAACTGCTCAGCATCATGTCACATGACCTGATAAGTATAAAAAATATTTTAAATCCCCTGTTGCGAAATAACTTTTACGAAAGTCAAAATGTATGACTCCTGCCATTTTGAATTTTCTATAAATTTTGTACAAATACCCAAGGTACAAATATTTCTGACTTCTGCAATTAAGTTTGCAAAATCACGTATGTGGCTTTTTGTTCTAAAGATGATTGTTCATTTTGCATAATAATGTCAAAGTGTAGTTTGTCTTTGATTGGCATATATTGTCTGTCTGTCTGTCTCTCATTGGCACCTAAGTCTCTTCATTTTAGAGTTGACATGGCTGGATGTAACGATTAGTTCTGTACTCAGTTTCTTCTCTCAAATTTCTCACTTGTATAACTTTCTTCCAACTTCTTGCTTACCAGTCAATTTTGATCTTCAAAAATTTAAATGCAATCATTACCTTTCATTGTCTTAATTCCTGTTTTTTGTTCTTTTTTTCACATTCTTTTACACTCAGTATCTCCTTGTATCATAGTGGCTATATTGCCTTGCTTGTGGTGAAATAATTATAATTAAAAATAAACTCTCATTTAGCTCATGATCTGATTTTATTCTAACTGGAATTAACTTTTAGATTAATTTAAGTTTTTCTCTGCTGTATAAAATTTAAAAAACTATTAACGATTAATATTGACCTGTGGTATTTTTCTTCTTTAGCCTTTTAACCCCTATCACTCAGTATGTGACATCATTTACTATACAGAAATCTTATCCTGCCAGTGGCGGTAACTCTGATCTCTGAATTTGTTTGAATTTCTTCATTGTGTTGTCTTATCCTGTTATGGCAACAGAAAATAACTTTAAATGAAATAAACAATAATGATACTGCAAGAGAGACATTGAAAAAGAATGTAGTGGAAAGGGAAGTAATATTAATAATGCAGAGTGCTAAAGCTTAATGAGTTTATTTTTTTAGTATCAGAAGTTACCTTTGTACTTTTAATGTCTAAAAAAAAGAATAAATGAAGTATTTTGGCTTGTGTACAGTTTTAGGAAAAATTGTCAGTATTCTTGTTATTTTTATTCTCAGGCACATGTTAACTGAATTTTGTAAAACACTTTCAAAATCATGCTGCCTGTGATAACATGCAAATTTTGTGGATTTTACAATACTCAACAATTAACCTAGGATCTTTCAAGATTAGTTAGTAGTGATCATTAGCTAAGGATTTCATGACATTTAGCTTTTTATCTATTATTGTACTGCTCTAACCAGTGAGGCAAACCTGTAAGTGCCTTCAGAAAATTGTTTTCATTGGTATTTTATTAAAATATTATGTATTTTAATATTCATTTTTTTTTTATGTATATTCTCTTTTAAATGGTCAAAATATATTTTATTTAATGCCTTTATTTATAACTTGAGTACATGACAAACTATGAAATTTTAAGTATCTAAAATTAAAATTTGCTTTTTTTTTTTTTAATGACCAGCAGTTCACATTCTTTTTGCCTAAATTTTGAAACCAGAATAAAATCAAATCTTATTGCATAGAAATTCATCAAACCTAATCTGGCTATTTAGTTTCTACTTGAATGTGTTGTGAATGTCTATTTTTGATGTAAAGAATGAATGATAAAGAAACTGCCTGTAATTAATTAAACTACCCTTGTATGTCATTATGATAGTAATTATTGGGACAGGTAGCAGAGCTATTTAGAAACACAAGCAAAGGATAGGAACCTTTTAAATGATCAGTTTTATATAACTCTTTCAATATGGTTACCATTAAGTAAATAACATTTTGCTCTTGCAACTCTCCGCTTGACTAAACAGTCTCCATTTATTTGTATATCAAATGGAATGTCAGTGACATCACTGAAATTATCTAATTTGCAGGTTTGTTACTTAAGGACATTATTTTATTTACATTTATTTATTTTATAACTTGTTCATTGTACTCTTCAATAATAGCAAACTTCATGTTTTTTATTTTTTTTAGCTTTTGGTTAGATGTGGTATAACCAAAGAGAAACACAGTTATGCTCTTATATATTACTATTGTATATTTTATGATTTGAACTTGTCCATTATATTCATAAAAATTCGCAGTTTTTTAAAATGCAAATTCAGATTTGTCTATATTTCTGAGGTGAGGTAGTATTTACAGTATTTACATTATTTGGCCTATTGTCCTCACTTTTGTTGTTGACGTTTCGACCGGAGCATACAATGGTCAAAACGGCAACAAAGATGAGGACAATAGTCCGAATAACGTAAATACTGCAAATTCAGATAATAATTTTTTTAACTCTTAAATTACACAGAAAATATGACAAAACATAGGCACTTCAGCCTCTCAAACAAAAAATAACAATTTTAATACATTAACAATCTTTTGTGTTTAAAAGCCTCATTTATTTGTTTCATTTCTAATGAAAATTGTGACTTTCCTCATTTTATAAGTAATGCATATTGTTTTGCAGTTTATATGGAAGACAGAAAGGTTAGCTAAATTAAGATAGATGTCTTAATCATTGTTTTTTATTTGCAGTATTGAGTCCTAAATAATTTCTATAATTTGGCTTCTCAGCTTAAGAAAATAAGGGACGTTTTATTCAATTATATATTCAACAATACTTATAATAACTTGTTGCCACATATCAGGCAGCACATTGATGTTTTGAGTACAATTCTGCAGGTTTTGAGGCAAAAGTTTTTGAACTCTTGATTCCAGTTTTCATTAGAGAAAATTTTTCTCATGAAAGCAGCACTGAAAAATTATTTATTGCAAGGTCAAGTTAAAAGAACAGACTGAGTTCCAAATTTGTTCCCTGTGTTATTGTTATAGTGAACAAAATTTTTATTTAATCCACTGTGTATACTGCTATTGCCATCCAAGAACTATGGTATGTTAATGTACATCAAATTTATTCTTAACTGTCATGTTTGATTAGTAGTTGATAGTGTTTATCACAAATTGTTCCTAAAAACAAATTGGTTATGACTTGGTTTAATACTTAGTTTTCTTTATATTAAATGTGAGGTTTTAAAAATGTGACTTTTTTTTTTTTTCAATCGTATCACCCCAAGCAAGGTGGTAACGCCACTGATGTGCAGGGGGCTAGTTGATAAAATTTCTATCGGACATGCCTGATTTTACACTTGTTTTCCAGAATTATTTTGTCGGCGAGTCACAGCCCGTAAAGAAAGCAGAGTGTGTTGAGAGAGTGTAACCCAATAAGGGGAGAAGTTGAAAATGGCTGAATTCAAAGATTAACGGTCTTCGAAATTCTTTCCTTGGAAGAGGTCACTAGCAGAATAACAAAAATTTCAAACTATCTGTATCGAATGACCTTTAAACAACCGAGCAATTTAGTATAATTTAGTAACAAAGAAATGAATAACAATTATAAGCGAATAAAATACAAATTCAGTAGAATAAATTAAACAGAATCTCAAACTTACCATGTGCCGCTAACTGAAAAAGTTGATAAAATTTCTATCGGACATGCCTGATTTTACACTTGTTTTCCAGTATTATTTTGTCAGAGAGTCGCAGCCCATAGATTTAATTGAAAATATCTGATCTTAATAAATAGAATTTTATTATTACATTACTAAGATATGGATAAAAATGAATTTTTGACTTGTAGCTACTTTATCCATTTTAATAATATTCTAAAGTAAACATATTTGACAGATATTTAAAACTTTGTAACAAATAATTTTGCACATGCATGCTAATATTATTAATATTTATTCAAACAATTTTGGTTATTATTTATGTAAATGTTACTACTTTTGTGTGTGCATATGTGTGTTTTTTATCTTGACGTTATATACCACAACATTTCACTTTGCCATTTTTCACTTAAATAGACCTACACAAGTCTTGAAATATGAATAAAGAGCAAAAATAACTTGGGATTATTTATATTTGTGAGTGTAAGCTGGTTCAGTAATACTTAAGCATGATTTGTGGGTTAATGCTATTTTGAAGGGCAACAAACAAATCAAAGATTACTTTTTCTTATTTTGTTCTTGGAAGCAGCAATAGAAATATTTCTAGACCAAGAAATGTTTGCACTTAACCTTCTTTTGATTCTATGATTCATATTTGTAGATTATTGGATGAGTTAATCAAGCTGGCAATTACTAATGTTAAATTTCTTTAGTGTGTACATATTTGATTTTCTTTCTTAATCTATGTCTATTAATGTTTCTAAGTATTTTAAATGTTTTTAGCTGTGTCTTTCCATTAACATTTGTCAAATAGCTCAGTCATTGTTGTTTCTAAGTTTTACTATGGTTCACAAATATTTTAAATAATTCTGGACTTAAATCTATGCTGATGACACAACTATTTACTCCTCTTAATTGTAAAGTATGATAGGTTCAATAAAGTAAATTTGGCAACTGACATTGAAATTGAATTCCAATCTATTGTTAACTGGGACAAGGAATGGCTTGTTAATTTTAATGCTACCAAAACAAAACTGCTGTCTCTTACTCATCTTAGAGAATTATTTTCGCTTTCTATCAGCATGATAGATGCTAACCTCCAGAAAAGCAACTACTTGTACTTTCATGATTAACACGTTTGATTGCACTACCTTTTTGTTTTGTTAGTGCATTAAATATTGCTACCACATTTGGTCTGGTGCTATGGCTATGTATCTAGAGATTCTTGATAAAATCCAAAGAATCTCCAATGTTAGTGGTCCTAACCTGGCATCACAGCTTTAATAACTTTCCTACCACTGTAATATTATTTCCCTCTACCTTTATATATATATATATATATATATATATATATATATATAGTTCTTAATTGGCTGCTAGGTTACCTTATTTTACTATTGAAATTGCTAGATGTATCTGTTTTACACTAATGGTTTCTTCTCTCACACTTTTTGCTTGAGGAACTCTCTTCTGGCTTCTTACTTTCAAGTCAACTATGATGTTCAGTAATTTGAATTTAGTGTTAGTCATTGTCATTGGTCTTTTGAATCCTGTTCTTTCATTGTCCATTCTCCTAAATAACATTTTCTCAATAACCCTTTGTGTCTTATTGCCTTTATTGCCGGTTAAAGGTGTAAATGTAATCCCTAGCATATTGTCTTCTGCTTCATAAGTCACAAAAAGAATTATTTATTAAACAATTTTCTATGTTCTGAATCAATTCTATACATCAAATTATAGTCCTGTATTATGTTAAATTTTTCATGACAATTTATAAAATGCATTTTATATATTCTGGAAAACCAGTTTTTGGTTGAATTTGTAGCCTTACATTTTGATGTCTTTCAGTGATCATTGATGTGTCTCTAGTTTATATTAGTTTTTCATTTTATATTTATTCAGCTCTTGCTTAATATAATTGTATAAGTAATGTAACAAAAGGATGTTTTTTAATAAATTATCATTTGCTATAAATAATTAAAGACAAAACTGTTTCAGTCACTTCTATTTACCATTCAACAACAGGGTCTCTGATTGAGAGCTTGTGAGGAATATGAAGCCACCTCTTAATTGCTGCTGTTCCTAGGTCCATCCTGACTAAGTGGTAGTACCTGTTAGGGTCCCAGCTATGGGAAAATAGTTAATCCTCAAACTGGGGTTAAAACTTTATGTAAGTATAAAAATAGACTTTTATAGTAAAAATTCCAGGAATATATTTTTGAAGAAAAAATATTGCCAGTAACACACTTTAAAAAAAAAAGAAAATAATACCAGCAATACATTTGATGCTCAACAAACCATTTTACAAAAATACGCCAATGAAACCTGATCTACAAACTTATTTCTTACAAAGAATATATATTCTATTAATACAAATCTATTGTAGAAAAAAAGAAAAAAACTTTTTGGCATTAAAGAACCCATTGAGGTTATACTGTAAAACACGCCAAACCATTTCTGTTTACCATTGCCTAAAATGAAAAATGTGTTCAGCTTTGTTTTATTGTATCAGGAATTAACGTAAAGCAGAAGTAACAATTTCTTTTTTTTTTCTTATGAGGAATAGCATTTTCTTTGGAAGGAGTTAACCACCACCAACAGAAGAGATGATTGACAACATTGCAGACATAATAAATGAAATATACAGTAGTGGTGATATACCAGAAGACCAAGTAGATCCATTTACATAGCACTGCCTAAGAAGCCAGGTGCAAATGAATGTGAACACCATCATACAATCAGCCTAATGAGCCTTAAACTCATTATCTGAATATATGAATAGTGTGCAGCAGAATTAAACCAGAAATAGTGCAAAAACAATGCAGTTTCACAAAAGATATTGTCACAAGGAATTTGAAAAGAGTAATACATATGCATGTATACCTGTGTTTGATAAACTACATCACAAAGAACTGTTGGAACTGCTAGGTAACCAAGGCATATTTGAGAAGGATATTTAAATAATTTAGAACCTACATTGGCAGCAATCCATCTGCATATGGATAGAAAATAAAATCAGTAAATATATAAACATAGAAAGTGGGGTAAAACATATCTCTTGATTGGACTTGTTCAACCTATACGGTGGAACTATTTTGAGAGAATTAGAAGTTCTACCAGGATTCATTGTTGGCTTCCACAATTTTAACATAGAACATGCAGATAACACAATGTTGATAGTAGACATGGAAAGGAAATTACAAAAATTCCTGCAGAATGTCATGAAGAAAAGTGAGAAGAAAAGACTAAACCTCAATTGCAAGAAAGAAAAATATTGCATGGTTGTTAGCAAAAAGAACAGCCCTATATGCAAATTACAAATTGGATGTACCAAAATCAAACAAGTACAAAAATTTAAATATCTGGGTAGTGTTTTAACAGGAGGTTGTGTTAGTATTAAGAGTAAAATTTTCTTAAAGACAAACAAGAGTATTGAACTGTTACTTATACCTGTCCTCCTATGTAACAGTGATTACTCGACACACTTCAAAGATGAAGAGACTTAAGGTAACATAAATGTGGTTTTACACAAAGATGCTGAGAATACCATGAACTGAGCATGTGAGCAACGATGATTTCCTTTGTTTCTTTTAGAGTAAAAAACCCCAAAAAGAACACTTATACAGAAAGAAACATTCGAAATTTACAGGGCACATAATAAGAAAAGTGAAAAAATTGATACTCACAGTACAGAAGAGAACAGAGCTTGGCTAAATTAAGACCTACAAAAGACAGGAAATTATGGAGAGTCATAATCATCTATGTCCTGAAAGGACATGGCACATAGGTCGTCAATGTGCTTGAAATTGAGAAATATGTAAACCTGCCTTTTTGTTGATCATAATGAAATATCAGTTTTTTTTAAAACAATCTTTTGTTGCTTTTACTTTAACTTTTCATGAATTTATAACTTGGTGAATTATATTATTTAATTTACTATTTTTTGTTTTGTTTAAATTTTTTTAAAATTTCGAATTGATTTAAAATAGCTACGAACAATGCTAAATGCAACATACTTAGCAAAATTTGCTGATTTAAGTGAACTATTTTCTTCAATATACTGCATTCCTTCAGGACTTGGTTGATCATGGTTCTCAAAAACTTCCTATCTCTTGTGGACCTTAGTATTTTTTCTCCCTTTACTAAGGTTTCCACCAACCATTTACACAAGCTCATCAAGTAGGTGGTTTGCTGCCTTTCCCTATCTCTCTTGCCCTCAATATGCCCTGTGAAGGTTAAGTTTTCCAAGCCCTTCTTCCTCATTGTTTCAAAGGAATTTCATCTCTCTTCCTGATCCTGAGCATAACTGTTTTTTTGTTACTATTTTCTTTAAAACTTTCTTATTGCTTACTTAGTCCATCAATGAAATTCTCAGTATCCTTCTGTGATCCATATTTCTGTTGCTTCCAGTTTAAATTGACATCATCACATTTTTTTTGTAATTATCTATTTGAATTGTAAAAATATAATTTTCCCCAATTTATAAAATAAGAAACTATTCAATGTTATTAATTCCTACAAGATTATAGTGTTGAAATGTGACAATGATTCATGTCCTTAATGTCCCCCAAATAACTTGGGACTCAATATTTGTCTATACTTCTGAAATGAAGTAGTATTTACATGATGCGGATTGTTGCCCTCATCTTTATTTCCATATATTCCATATTCACAACATTTTGGCCTTCTTCAGGTGCTTGGAATTTTGAACCTAACCCTTTATTTTGATCACTGGAATATGTCATTCTTGATCCATGTGCCATGCTACTTCCGGATGTCATGTAGTTATCTCCCTTTAACTCTAAGTTATTTGTAGCCAGGTATTGAACCCATAACTCTTTGAGTCAAGTCACCAGATCTAATGCTTTTACCCACTGGGCCATGTATCCTTGAGGACGTCTGTTTTGTGGGATTTATAAATCTAATGTAACCATTTTTATTTACCAGTGCTCATATTGCAATCTTTGAAGCTAATGATTTTCTCCAATACTTTGTATTACTAGTTCCCATATTGTATTCATTTCTATACTTGGCCAGATTTGGAGATTTTTGTGGCCTAACATATGCGCTGATTTCTTTAGTTTTCATAATTTCCTGTAATGTTCTCTATGATTTCAACTTCATTTCATAGGGAACAATGATCCCCTTCCTCCCTCTATATGTGGTCAGCTACACCTGATTTTTCTGTTTCCTTTTGTGTTGTGGCCTTGTGATGTTCTTGCAGCCTTACCTTAAAGGGGCAGCTTGTTTCTCCTTTATATTTCTTTCCACAGCTATATAGAATGGCATACACACAGTTCTTAGTCCTGTTCTCTTCCATTTGAAGGTCTTACTAAGGAGAGGCATCTGCGAAGTGTACAATCCCTTTTGAAGGTCATTCTAATGTTACATGAACCACAGATTCTTTGTATTTTCTCCAATAATCCCTTCATAAAGGGTAGGCAGACTGAGGCTGTTTTCTAAGCGTTATCCTCATGCACCCTCCTTTTTATATTTGTTGGAGCTGTTGTCATGTACCTCAGGTAGTTAATTTGCAGGGTACTTCTTATACTGGCCATTTCTTGTTCATGTGTCTCTGGGTTGCCACTTATGATTTTTGCTTGATGTTGCCAGCAGCAGACAGTCCCTTTCTTTACATTGTATAGGTGGTGGGAGTTGAGGTATTGTCTGTTGAATGTTGGCTTGTAATATAAAGATGTCTTGAACCCATTCACTGTTCAAAATATTAGTACATCCAGGAATGCTAGTTTTTTTCCCATTGTGAATTGTATTAATGATCTTATTAAGTTCACATGGTTCAGTAGTAGCTGGTGTGGCAAGAGTATGAAGGTTTCATCTGCATATCTCAGCAATAGAGTTGGTTTTAGTGATGTGTATTCTAATGCCATCTCTTCAAAGTATTCAATGTCTATGTTAGTCAATGATGGTGATAATGGTGAGCCCATTGCTAAACCTTCATTCTGCCAATATATATCTGATCCCATATCTAAGTATGTTTGTGCAAAAAAGTCAGCATCTCTATCAGGTTATCTAGTGGTATGCTGGTACATTCTCCTAGAGATGACTCTGAGGCCAGTCTGTCCCTGACTACTGATAGTGCCTCTACTATGAGTACCTTAGTGAATACTCACCACATCCAGACTCACCATCTGGTTGCATTGGATGGGAGCATCTTTGATTAGTTCTACAAAATGAGTGGAGTTTTGGATATATGATGGTGACTTTCCTATCAATAGGTCAATTATATCCATTAGGAAGTGAATTGAGGGGTGTCACACAGAGCCTTGGCAGCTAACAATTGACCTGAAAAGAATAATGACTTTATGTATCTTGAGATAGCTTGCTTTAGCATTGAAACAAATGTCTGTATGTCTTAGGCTGGAAGTAAACCTTGTTCTTGATTAAGATCTGTAACAGTTGTCGTTCTGTTTTCAACCTAGGATCTTTCTTTACTTTGCTATAGCTATCACTTATAGTGAGGTTTTCCAGTTTCTTGGTGTATTGTTTTGTTTATCACTACAGCTGTATTGCCTTTGTCAACATTGGCTGAATGCCTTTGAAGAGTCAGTGCTGAACAAATGTTTCAACTTTACAAAAACCATCAAGTGGATACCCTATTTGGACATCATTGCCCGAATTGAGGAAAAAAAGAAAAGCCTTAAACATTCCTCAGGCTCAGGTAAATGAGCTAAGATGGAAAGTGAGACATATTGGAGAAAGCCAAACTGAATCAAACATCACAAAAGATGAGGGGCTGGCAATCAAGACCCTACACAGGAATGGCATCATACTGTCAGCTGACAAATGTAAATAATATAAATTTTCTACTCTTTAGTAAAATTGAAAACTGAAAATAATTATTTAGGCATTGGCTTGTGATTTCTTGCTGCATTTGTAATTAATTCTATTTTGTTTTAGTAGCTGAAATATTGTTTTGATTTGGTGGCCTTTTTTTTTCTGATGTAAATGTGTCCTGTAACCTTGAATTATTAGTGACTAGTGCAGGATGTGCGTTGGGATGCAGTGTATATCAGCTTGGAATGAGAAGTCAGGGAGATGAGTTCGAATTCCAGTTGAATGCCTCGCATTCACTTACGCACAAATACCTTTGGGAAAGGTATTAATCTATTCCTTCTCTCCAGTTATGGGTTAAATAACAGAACAGATTGGGTTGTATAGCCTTGGCTGGCTGCCAGTCTACTGCAGGAAGTAATGGCAACCTCTGTGGGATAATCTTCTGCCCAGTCAGTCACGTCTCTTTCGAGACATGATTGCCCAGGCATGTATCATGTATGGCACTTAACTGACTGACTAAAGTGCATTACTTGATTAAATCCTTACCTTTTTTCACTTATTTATTCTTCACTAATGCACAAATACCCTTGAGAAAGGTACTAATCTGTCTCTTCCCTCTAGTTTTGGGTTATATAGCCTTGGCGGGCAACCAGTCTACCTCAGAAAGTAATGGCAATCTACTGCAGGATAATCTTCTGCCCAGTCAGTCACATCTCTTTTGAGACATGATCGCCCAAGTGTATATCACGTATGGCACTTAACTGACTGATCCTTCTGCATTTATTTGTATTTAAGTTTTACTTTGGAATTTAGTCTTTATGTTTAATAAAGATTAAGCTGTTTATTTTAGTGAATCTGGATGTGAGTGTCCTCAAAGTTAGAAAAATGACAAAAATGTTACTTCAGCAGTCAGTTCTTTTACACTTTAAACCTTTCAAATACTTAAGTGATTTCAGTTATTAAATCTCTGGAGTCTTGACCAAATTGTTAAAAAAAAAAATGAATAAGTGATGATAGTGCAATGAAATTGATGTTGGAAATTGAGTTGAGCTGTTAAATTGATTTCTCTTTCAAATAATACCAAATTTAATCTCGTTGGTATTACTAGTTATGAGATATGGTTTTTGAATTTTACAAAGATTTCCCAGAAGTTGTAGGATTCAGGTACCTCTAGTTGATTATGGGATATGTGTTAAAGCTTGATGGAGTGTTCAAGGAAGGTTAAATAAACCTTTCAAATAATTGATTTAAATGATTACTTGATGATAAAAATTGATTTTTAAATTCTTAGTAGATAATATTAAAATAATTTTGTTATTTTTATTTAATTTTCTTAATTTCTCTTGTCTTATTTATTTATTTTTTGTTCATGTGAATGTTTGTCAGAGTGTGCTGAAAATTCTTTGGCTCAACTATGTAATGTTAGGGTAAGGGTAAGAAGTTTTCAATACTCACTCCCTAAAAGGTATTTCTTGAGTAATTGTTAAATAAGTAAAAAAAAATCCTAATTTCTGAAGCTATAGAAATTCTCTCTTCCTGAAGTAATAATCCATGAAAAAGAGACAGGAACATCTTTTTTTTTTCTCTCTCCCCATCCACCTCTCTCATTCTCTTTAAACCAGTTTATAGCTCCTTGATCTATGCAACAATGCCTTTTATTATGAATTGTACAAATTTTTTTTGTATTTCTGACAAATATTTGGAGTGGGGAACCCTCTGGGTTTAATATTTAGCAAGTTTTATATTTTTGGTTTAATTAACTCCTGGATACTGAAATTATCTAACCTTTTAGTGCATGGTATCCAAATCTTTTAGAGTGTTGTCTAAAATTTTAATTACACACCAGCCCTAAGATTACTAATAGTCATCAAGGTAGGTTAGGCCAAAAGAGCTAAACTTTTTAAGGAAATTTTATGCAGTAATGGGTTAGTTTCATTATTATTGAATATATGATAAAATCCCTCAGAAAGAGAAAGTCCCTCTGGCCTTAAGTGAGTAAGTAATTAATTTTGAAAAAAGCATGCAACCTTCAATTTTTAGAAGATTCTTTGAAATCCAAAGTGTAGCCCCAAACTTTAGACTACCCACAATCATGAGATTTGTGTAGTTTTCAGAAATAATTTTCAGAAACCAGTGTGTAATGAATCCTAACAATAGTTATTGTATAGCCATATCTAATGAAAGTCTATTCATACTCCTGCACACATATTTCTAGCTACGTTTGTGTTTGTAAGACTTCATACATACATACATACATACATACATATATATATATATATATATATATATATAATTATTGTACATAAATATACCTTAGAAAGCATTTGAAGTTTTAATCAAGTATAAGTGCAATAACATCTTCGTTCTAATATTTAGATATAACAAATGAAGTCCTAAATTTTTCTTGTTCATTGATGACAGACTATAGGTATTTCTAAACTAATTATCTAACTTGATTGATTAGTCTGTTATGATTTTTAATAAGTTACATTTGAATAAATTTACAATATTGAAATATACCACCCTTTAAAATTATTGATATTTCCATAATTGTTGAGCCAACTGCATATTCTTTGATAGTCAAAAATTGGATTCAGAGAATGCAATGCCAAAATATGTTCAATCAAAATATCAGCATCTTTAGTAGACATTAGTTCATTTCTTTCCACTTGTGTGGGTTTTTATATTTCTATGAACTATTTTTAGGAGAACTGAAGTTGTCTCATTTTGGTTGTTTATGTCTAAGTTTAAAAAAAAATATCTTAAAATAGAAAAAGTTTCTTAATTTATCTTTCATCTATTTTAGAGACAAAAATGTGTAACTGAAACAGGCAGATTTTTTGAAAATCATAAAAGGACAGTTCTATTTTTTTTTTTTGTCTCAATGGAAACAGTGACTCATGTTTGATGGTTTTGTTATTATTAAAAATATGTCTATTTAATAGGAATTTCTGGCATTAGAGAGTTACTAAACAAACATATTTTAATCTTTCAGATATTTGAACTGAAAAAGAATTAAATTTGTTGTCTACTGAATTCTTAGTTTTAATTTGTGTATTAAACAGCAGAATTTGTACTTGGTGACATCATTGTCACAAATCAATAAAATATTTTTGCAACTCTTGAATAGTGGGGCAATCAAAACCTGTCCAGAAATAAACAAGTTTGTGTGTGTGTGTGTGTGTGCGCGCACACACATGCATATGTTTATTCACTTTAAAAGTTTTTGTTTTCTTTACTCCTACTGAATAATGATCAGGCATGATCATGTTCTCCCCTTAGGAAATTGCTAGTATACAGCTTCTATGTTTGCTGCAATCAAAGCATTTAGTTATGTTTATTACTCTGACTAAAAAATTATAATAAAATGCTTATGCTGTTTTTTAGATTGTGCCATCTTGATTTGAAATCATTTTTATTACTTTCATTTTGGTAATATTTTTTGTGTGTATGTATGTATGTATATATATATATATATATATATTGTGTGTATTTGGGCAGTATTTTTTCATTAATACAAGTTTCATTGAATAATATAGACAAGTTCTGTCTATTTATTTTGTGTAAGATCCGTTTGTATGATCTGATTAGCTTGATAGTGTTGTTATTCCAAAGTGGTCAACCATCTAGGTACTAAAACTCAATGTTTCTTAACTTCAGTGTTTGAACAAGAACTGTTGTTTTAACTTGATATGGCTGTAAGCCACATTATAGAGATATGGTGGCGGTATAATGATTGACTGTAGACTTGAGCATGTTCAGGGGAATCAGTCACATTGGGCTCTGTTGGAGGAAGCTTTCAGAGTTGAAAGCATTACTAAAGGAATATGTAAGAAATAAAGTTGATTCAACCCTGTTGATGTAAAAAGGCCGATCTTCGTTGTAAAATTCTGAGCTGGTAGCACTAAAGAATGGAGCTAATTTGAACATTTGACATGGAAATAGTGATCTGTGCTTTGGAAAATTTTGTATCACTCTCACATCTCAGCCTACTAATTCTGAATAAATGAACCCTAGCATATTTCTTGAATGATTAATTCTTATCACACTGTCCACATAGCTTGGCTCAATTTACCTTAAAACAAATTCATACCATATGTGATATGTTTACTAGGATATGGTGGATAGGTAGCTACTGACACCACACACGAAGTTAAGATTGTAATATTTGGGAAAGCATTCCTGTGGGAGTTGTTAAAACAACAATTCTTTAAAGAAGCTTTTAGAGTGAAATGTCTCTTAACAAAGGAATATGTAAGAAATGATGATTCAACTCTGGCTGTTGCAAGACTGATCTTTGCTGTAAAAGTTTCAGATGATGGCATTAAAGAATGGAATTCATTTGAATGTTTCCATGGAAACTGCGATAAGCTTATGTTTGTGGAGGAAAATAGCAGTAGGTTGGGAAATAGTTCATCACCCACAAGGCTGAGTAAATGATTTTGAACTCTGTCAAGACTGTAAAGTGGGAATTGAAACTCCAACCCAGATAGAGCAGCTATGCTTCATTTTTGGTCTGACCAGACTTTTGTAACAATAAAGCATGGCTGGTGTCAGTGCTGAATACTTTTCCAGCATCTTTAGCGACTATCTAATGTACTATTAAGCAACATAGAAAACATTAAAACACTTAACATTTAAAATAATTTTCCTCAGCCTACAAATTGGAAAAATATTTACTCTTTCTTTCTCTACTAGAAGTTTCAATTTCTCATTTGTTGTTCCAGTGTTCATGTTAAAATACTGAACATAATTATCTTCTTCCATTTCTATATCACACTTTTTTCTTTTTTTTTTTTCAGCATTCTTTGACTGATATAAATATTTAATTTAATTTAATTTTTTTTTAGGTATTCATAATTGTAAAGAAAAAGGTCATTTTCAGTATAGGTTTCTTTATTATATGAATCAAGTTGATGAGAAGTATCACTTGGATGGACTTGACATAGTTGCTGACTTTGATTCTAGTCTTTCATACTATTTTCTTGTAGTCAAATGATGATTGTATGATATGCATCTTTTGGCAAATGTTCTGTAATTAGTGTAAACCTTAATTTGGCCTCAATACTGACCATTTGTTTATTTTTATCACCCCCCTCCTCCCCAAAAGTTGTCTATCATATTTAATTTTCTACATTCTTGGAGGTGGTGGTGAAAAATAAGGCCTTTTAATCTTGTTTTTCAAGCCTTTGATAAACTGTGTTGCAATCAAATATTTATCAGTCCAAGAAAAAAAGAATTTATGTCAATTCATAAATATTGATGCACCAAATAAGAGAGAATTTCTGATGATAGAATACCAGGTTGGATACGAAATTATTTACAGTAAATGAAGAAGCAACATTGTCATGGTAAAAAAGCCATTGGTGCACGCCCACATTAGCTAAAGTGGCTAAACACTGCGTGCTGTAAGGTAATCATAGCACTCTCTCTCTCTCTCTCTCTCTCTCTCTCTCTTGTGTATGTGTGTGTGTAAGAATAGGGAAACAAAAGATGACAAACTATTTTAGTTTCTCAATTTTAATAAAAAATACAATGATTTTAAAACTTAAATTTGATATTGAGGGTTTATTTTTGATTTAATATCCTCCCATCCAAAGCAGTAAAGCTACTAAGACACAAGGAGTTACAGATTGTGAAATAATAATAAAAAAGAAACATTATAAAAGAGTGAGAACAATAGAAAAGTAAACAATTATATCGTATCAGTAGCTACGGCTACCGCTAAGAAGGCCGGGTCACTGTGTCGAGCCAAAAAGTTTTGCTCATCAGTATCCATCTTGCACATTTATGAATCTATCATTTGTCCGTGCATTGAGGACTGTTGCCACATCTAGTCAGGTGCCCCTGCTATTCATATCAGGGTTCTTGACAAAATCCAATTGAAGATCTGCAATGTAATCAATCCAGATTTAGCGGCTTGACTTCAGTCACTTTCTTGCTGTTGGGATGTGGTTTGCCTCTGTCTTTTTTATAAATATTTTCATGGCTTCTGCTTTGACAAGCTTCTTTCTTTGTTGCTTAACCACATGAATTTACTTGTGCTACTAGATTGGCTTCTAGGTCTCACCGTTTTACTATCAAAACAGTCAAATGTAACCATCACGCCGACTCTAGTAGCAGCTTTTCTCACACTTTTTCCATCTGTTGAACTCTCTTCTATATACTTGTTTCCTTGATAGCAGCAATTTTCAAAAGTTTAAATGCAATGGCAATTGACATCTATCTCCTTGATATCCATCTTTCTCTTGTCCTTTCTTTGACATCCTCAGTACCTTGTTTTTTTTGTCTTTTTTTTTTCTTATCTCACTGTAACCCCATGTGCACCAGTGGTAGTTCCACCTTGCTTGGAGTGAAACAATTATAAAAAAACAAGATAGTAAATAGTCATTGATTTACATTTTTAAGATCAGTGTTGGCTGAAAAGCATAGAACTGGAAGGAAGGAAGTGCAAGAAAAAAAAACTGATATCATAGAACTTAGTTTCATCTACCCAGTTCAACTGTGACCTGGAGATCATGCAGCCAATCTAAATTTATAGAGTCTAGGCACCATTTAACATGAAACTATTTATAGAAAAGGACAGCGAAGGTGGTGGGGAAAGGGACTGAAGCCAAAACACCAGTTGCTGATTCTTATTTGGATTTGATCAAGAATCTCTAAATATACAGCAGGAGCACTGGACCATATGTGGCAGCAATGTTCAAAGCATTGGTGTATTGTATAATTATAAATATGTCAGACAGATTCAAAAGTAAACAATTGTCTAGCACAACACAGTGAACCAACTTTCTAGTAACAGCTCTTATCTGCTTAAGAGGGTTGTTACCCTTCTCCCAGGTCACGTGATTGATTACTTGTATGAAGGTCTATCCCATCCATGCTTAAGATGAAGGTATCCTTGATTGTTTTTCAGGAAAAAGGTTTGGGATTATATCTAACAGTGTTTAATACTGAAAAGTCAGTCAGTTAAGTGCCATACGTGATACACGCTTGGGCGATCATGCCTCGAAAGAGACATGACTGACCGGGCAGAAGATTATCCCGCAGTAGGTTGCCATTGCTTTCTGCGGTAGACTGGTTGCCGACCAAAGCTATAGAACCCAATCTGTCCTATTATTTGACCCATAACTGGAAGGAAGAGACGGATTAATACCTTTCCCAAGGGTATTTGCGCGTAAGTGAATACAATGGATTCAGCTGGAATTTGAACTCGGCTCCCCGGTTTCTCGTTCCGAGCTGATATTCACTGTACCACAACGCACATCCAATACTGAAAAGATTGAAGCTTAAAACCCTTATGCTTGTATATTTAGACAGAAACACATCCTAATTTTTCTTGACACTTCATTTATATCTGCTGGTGTTCTCCTGTGATTTGCCGATCTATCCTATTATGTCACTTATCAGATGTCACCTTCAATTTTTAATGGATGCTAAATCCGCTGCTATGAAAGTCGGTTCTCTGTGCAGGGCCCGGAAGTTTTTCCCATCTGAATCTATCCTGCACATATATAAATCTACCACTCGCCCATGTATTGAATACCCCTGCTACTCTCCTCGGGCTTCTTGACAAAATACAATGGAGAATCTGTAATGTGATCGATTCTGACTTGGCAGACCGGCTGCAGCCACTCTCTCACCTGCATGATGTGGCTTCCCTGTGCCTCTTCTATAAATACTTTCACGGCTTCTGCTCCAATGAACTTAGATCATTGGTGCTGCCTAGGTACGAATTTACACGAGATACTAGATTAGCAACTAGGTCCCACCCTTTTACAGTGAAACAGATAAGAGGTAGCCGTAATTTCTACTCCAACAGCTTCTTTTCTCGCACTTCCCGCCTGTGGAATTCCCTTCCACATGCCTGCTTCTCCAACAGCTACAATCTCCAGGAGTTTAAATGTAAGGTCAATAGACACCTCCTATCACACTAACTTGCATCTATTTTCCTAACACTCTCACCATCTACCCAACCCTCATTCTCGGTATCCTTACCTGTCTATCACCCTCCTTCTCATCAGTTTCCCCCCTATGTAACCCCCTGCACAATAGTGGCAGTGGAATGCCTTGCTCGGGGTGAAACGATTAAAAAAAAACATGCAATGTATTTCCTGATGCTTTGAGTTATCATCAGCCATTGCTTATCCACTGCAGGAGGAAGTCCTTACCAGTAAGCTGTTATTTCAGTTCTTAAGTTTCAATGTGATCTGTTTGCATTGCATTTGCTATCTATTGGTAAAAGTCAAGCAAACTTTTACTCCAGCTGTTCTTTCTTCTTTATATGTGTCTTGTCTAATTTTGTTGTTTAATTACTTCTGATCTCTTATCTTGATCTGTTCTGTGCTAACCTTTCTTAGCTATTCTGAGTATCTCTTTTTTTTTTAATCAAAATAAAATATCAAGACAGCATTAAAAATCTTGTGAAATATTGAGGATAAAATATACATTAAGGGTGTTGAAAAATTCTCAGGGCTGTTTATTTTACAAATTTAACCAAATCTACAAACCTCAAATGTATAAACACCACCTGCTCATCCAATGTAATGATTAGTGACAAAATGAAAAATCTTGTTGAGTTTGAATTCTTGTTAAGTATCTTAGATTCACTTTTGCACAGATATCCTCAAGAAAGGAATAAATCCATATATTATCCCCACAGCTATGGTTTAAATAGTAGACTGGTCTATCTAGATGATTGGCCTCCCTCCATACTAAAATATAGGCAACTCTGAATTAAAAATCTCGGTCATCTGAAATTGTATGATAAGTCATAGGGTGCTGCAGATGTTATGTCAGTAAAACAAAATTAATTTCAACAACTATGGATAATCTTACATTTTGTTTATCTTCTATATGTCCTGTCTTTTTGGGACATAGGCAGTCATGGATTTCCACAACTTTATCTTTTGTAGCTATTATTTGTGTCTTTATCTTTCCTAGTCTCTGTGCTTCCAACCATAAACTTGTTAATGTAGGTTATTTGCCATTTTCCTCTATCCCTCTGGACTTCAAAATCTTCTGTGAGTGTTAAATTTTTTAAGCTCTCGTTACTCATTATGAAATTTCAACTTTCTGGTACTAAGCACAAAGCATGCTTGTCATTCCCACTTGTTGCTCACATGTTTCATCCATGGTATGCTCACCCTCCTTCTGTAGAACGACATCTCTATTGTTCCAAGTCTTTTCTTCAACTGTGAGCAGTTTGTTCAGCATCTGCTGTTATATCTAATGATTGTTCTTGCATAACATTTTAGTTTTAATTTGTTTCTAATGAAATTTTCTTATGTCTTAATACTTTGCTTAGCTTTTGGAAAGCACCTTTTGCTATTCCAATTAACCTTTGAATTTTAGTGTTACATTTTTCATAACATTAAATTTGCTAATTTTCTCAAAATAATGAGTCACAGATGTATATTTTTACAAGATTTTTAAAACCAAGAAATAACTTGTTTACTAATGTGTCATTTGCTGAAAAATTTTAAAATTCTTAAAATTTTAAATTCCAATCAACATAATTTCTGTTTGAAATACACCAGAGTATTTTGTTTACTGGAAATAATAAATTTAAACATTAAGCTTTCAATTAAAACTAAAACAAATTTCAAGAAAATTTTATTTTTAAAAATTCAATATAAAAATTATCAAATGTTAGAACACTACTTAGATATTTAAATTTTCATACTTGCTTGATTATTGTATCTCTAATTTGTAGTTTGCATTTTGATATGTTCCTTTTGCTGACAACTATGCATTCTGTTGAAATTAATGGGCATTAAGTTAAATGAATGTCATATATAATACAACTGCATTACATTTATTCAGTTGTCTTTGTTTGATTTTCTGTATATCTTAAATACTGAATATTGTGTATACCTTCAGTTCTGCTATCAAACTAAATGCTTTTCATCAGTTTTTCATTTGAAAAAAGTTTAAATTCATAATTATTTCATTTAATTTTAACCATTTTACCCCCAAGCAAGACAATGCCACTGAGACACATGAGATTACTGAGAGTGAAAAAATATCAGAAAAAATATTAAAGAATGAGAATTAATAAAGAACATAAATTAGAAAAAAGGTAAGGATTAATATTTACAGTATTTACTATTATCCTCATTTTTGTTGCCATTTGTATGACATTTCGACTGTTGTATGCTCTGGCCTTCTTCAGGTGCTAGGAATTTTGAATGTCATGCAAATGGCAACAAAGATGAGGACAATAGTCCGAATAGTGTAAATACTGTAAATACTACCTCATCTCAGAAATATAGACAAATACTAAAGGATTAATATTGTATTAAAATGTTCAAAATTAAACTTGACTGGAAAGCAATAATTTGGAATAGTTCCATAAGCAAGAAGGGCAAGAAAAGAAACTGTTGAGATAGAACTTATGGTTACATCTAACCATATCAACTGTAAAATGATGAAACCTTGTTGCCAATCTTGTAGTGCACTTTAATTTATAAAGTCTAGGAACCATAGAGGGAAGCTACATTACAGTGGTGGGAAAATGACTGAAGCTGAGATGCCAGGTCAGGACCATTGACATTGCAGATTCTTTAGATTTTATCAAGGATCTCTAAATATATAGCAGGAGCACCGGACCATATGTAGCAGCAATATTCAAAGCATTGATGAATGACAGACTTGTAAATATGTAAGATTGATATGGATAAAAAAAAAAAAATGTCTAATGATGGTTAATGGTAGTTTCTTCTACTGGGAAGAAATTGACTTCCTTTGTTATTAGTGTGAGATTGTTCTATTTGGTCGTTATATTCATTACCTTATCTCTCTAATGAACCCCTTCTACTGTCTAATCCTTATCATCCACTTTAGCTTTTTTTCTTCAAAGCTGTCTTAGAGGATTCAGTATTTCACATATGTGATTTTGATATAGAATTACATATAAAATAAAGAAATCAGTTTGTAAAGTGCTCTTCTGTCTGGAGCCATATATAAGGTAAAATAAGTTTTACTTGCTATGTTTATTTGGAACAAAAGAATATGTTGCTTAGCACTACATAATCTGTATAGATGTTTATTGCTATGAAATACAAAATAATAATAGTAAAGATATCTCTTGTATGCTTTTACCCTTTTGTCAATAAGCATTGTATTGATACTTTGAGATGAAGATAAAAAAGACATTAATTATAAAATTTACTCGAATCAGTTTGATCACTTCTATTTGTACAGGCAATGTCTAAATAGTTTGAGATTTACACATTTCTCATTTATCTACACATAAAATTGTATTAATACTTATTATTTAACATGCAAAATACTCCCATTATTCTAAAAACAATAATTAAAGTAATAAATACTTTATAAAGATGTAATAGTATTTTTTGCATATCTTCAGTTTTTATATTTCATTGATTGGTTTGCGAAATTATAGTTTGTAAATTTCAACAAAAAAATGTTAGCAATAAGTTCAACAATACTAAATACTGTGTAGGTTTCAAGTCCAATACTAAATGTCAGGAGTTTTTAAAAAAAAAAAACTTCTAGTTTTTGAAATAAATCACTGCTGATTTTTCACAATTGCAATATCCTATTTTGCTACCTAATTTTAAGTGTATAAAGAACATTAGAAGTTGTTGTAACAGAATATTTTAAATGATACTTATGCAAGTTGTTGGTCTGTTAATAAGTTCACGATCATTTCAATTCGAGAATCCTCAATAATTGCAATTTTTGTTCATTGCCAGTTCCTTTGGAGCACATATAAAATCATAACATTAAAAGAACAATTTTTTGTTACATACTTCCAACTGAAAATTTAGTCAGTAGAATTCTGCTTCAAATTATAAGATGGCTGTTTAAACTGAACAAACTTTTCAAACCTCTGAGACATGGCAAAATATATATTTTGTTTTCATTAGGTATATTTTAGTGAATTATTGCATATTGTTTCTGTGAAAATATGTTTTTATATATATATATATATATATATATATATAACAAATACATTGATTATAACATTTAAGAAAAAAATGTGCTGAGAAAGAAAAAAGTTAATCACAAAGCAAATTTGTTTTGTTTAATTCATTCACAAATATTACTCAAGTGATATTTAAAAACATGGAATTATATGTATGTACACACAGTGGGTACTGAGGTCAATACCAAATAGTGAGAGTTTTTCATGCTTGAATGCAATCTTCAAGCTATCCAGAATGGCTTCGAGATCATCACTTGTTGTCCACATATTTTTTACACCACTGTCCACTTTTCTATTTACATATACTCTATCCATGATATTGAGCACTTTTACCCATTAATATAGCATATCTTAAAACTATTTTTATCATATATATTTATACTTGTTAAATTGTTTCTTGTTTTCTTTTTCAAATCATTGGAAGAATCAAGTATTTACAAATTGAAATGTAGTATCAATAATACAAAGAGTGAATTATCTGTTACAACAAAAATTCTCAAATATCTTTTAAATAAGATTAAAAATGATCATTCTAATGTGACCATGTGATTTAAGTCTTTAAATAAATTTACCACAATAATTAAACATAAAGATTGAAGCATATCACAATTCCATGTTCTTAAATATCACTTGAGTAATATTTGTGAATGAATTAGGCAAACAAATTTTCTTTGTGATGAATATTTTTCTCTTTCTCAGTACAGACAATTTTCTCTTAAATGTTGTAATCAATGTATTTCTTAGCAAACTTGTTTCACATTGGGTTATTAGTATAGGTTACATTCCTATTTTCTTTATCTACATTTTTGTTTTACCTTGTTTTCTTTTGTAGTTTTAGCCTCTGTGCTTCAAATGTTCACACATTAATTTGATGCTTAGCTGTTGAATTCTTGGTTCATATCTTATCTCTCACACTTATAATCTACCTATCTCTCTCTATCAGATTCATTCCAAAAGTAATGATTCTGATTTTATTTTGGTTTATAAAGGCAGAGGTGGATGGATCTTGTATACCATTAGCTGTTGTATCTTCTTGCTAATGACCAATAAGTTTTCTTTCTCTGTTATAACATATAGCAGCAGTCTGGCAAAATGTAGTCTGCCATGAAAGTTGGATTGTTTGTTTTTTTTTTGTTTTTTTTGTTTTTTTTAAGGTTTAAAGCCAGAAAATATTTGATTTTTACAAACTTTTTTGGTAAAAACTAGTAGGATTTGCATTAGTAAATCATTAACTCATAGTTGGTGAAGAAGACGTTGGTACTATGAAAGTGGAAATGAAGCAGTTGAGGATGTTACAATATTTCAGCAGTGGCAACAAATTTTTTTTAATGAAAAGTGGGTTGCTCTGCTTGTGCACATTTTAATGGGGGTTGCATGCAGAACCTTTATTTTCAATGTAAATTCATAGCCAGTGATGGTTACTATGGATAAAGTCTGTCATTGAATCAGTCAGTTAATTGCCATATGAGATACATACTTGGGCAGTCATATCTCACAGTAGGTTGCCATTACTTTCTGCAGTAGACTGGTTATCAACCAAGAATATAGAATGCAATCTGTCTTGCTATTTAACTCACAGCTGGAGGGAGAAAGATGGATTCATACCTTTTCCCAAGGGTATTTGCATGTAAGTAAATATAAAAAATTTAATTAGAATTTAACTTGGCTTTCTGTTTTCTTGTTCCAACTGATATTCAGTGTACCACAAACCTTCTCTAATTAATGGTATTAGTGTGCTCCCTCTTGTAGTCTTACATTTTTTTTTCATCATTAATCATTTCACCTCAAGCAAGACGATAAGGACACTAAAACACAAGAAGGTTACTAAGCTTTAAAGGATATATATATATACACAGCCTTTGACATTTCACTAATTCGATCGACTCATTCGATTAATTGTCCAATTAAGTTTTTAAAGTTTATTCTTTTACTCGTCTGCAGTTGATTAAAAATCTAGCAATGAAACGTGTCCCTTCAAATATAGAAAAAGGAAATCTGATTCTTTTTACAACTCAAAAGTATGCCATTGAAGATTCGCAAGTTACTTAGAATGACCTACAATGACATTATTGAACTCTTTGGTCTTATGCATGGTACCTGATTTACGTTGAAACGTGTTGTTAAACAAAAGACAGTAACATCCTGCAATCATCAAAGCAAGATCTGACAAATGGAATTTAGATTGACAAGCTCCTGTCTCAATTTTATTGTCCCGGTCAGTGTAAACATTCATTTAATTAACGCTTCCAGAGTAGAGCCAAAATGTCTCTGTCACCCAGATTAAAGACGCTCACAGATTTTTAGAAACTCGTTAAGAAAAATATTAGCCTTGACTCAACATTTATATTTCCTCCCCGCTTATGAAAAGTAAAAAACGAACATTTGAAAGAAAGAAAAAAAAATATATACATACTTCTTTCAACCATGCACTGAAAAACAAATTATACAAGTAATTTTTTTTATAGAAAATCATTGAGAAAATCAGATTTGTTATATTTTTTATCATCTATGAGATGGATGTTGTAGTCAAACAGAAGAAAGAAACTATGAATTTAGGTACCTCCACTCAATTGCCAAAAAACAGCATATCATGATGTTAAACTTAATAAAAACAAAAGTTTTATCATCAAAATGTTTATGCTATTATTAAAAGGAAAGATCAAATTTTGTTGTTATTTTAAAAAAAAATTTTAAATCCTTTCTAACACATTCAAAATTTTTAATTAAAATTTAATTTTTTGTTTTTCATTAGCAATTCACATTATGTTTACATATGGCAACTATTAAGAAAATGGAGTCGGGCGAGTAAATTTTCCCTTGCTCTCAACCACAGGTCGAGTGATTTCTTTTTCAAATCTCAAAGGCTGTATATATATATATATATATATATATATATATATATACACACACACACACACACAGAGTAAAGAGAGTGAGAATAATAAAAATTTAGAAAACAGAAAATAATGGTTGCCATTGCATTTAAAGTTTTTAAGATTTGACTGGAAAGTGAAAAGTGCAAGAGAAGAAACTGTTAGCCTAGAATTTAGTTATCTCTAGACATTTCCATTGGTGGTAAGGTCTCTTCATTTTACAATCTAGCAATATAATTAAATTCATAATATCAAGGTACCAAAAAAGAATGGTCGTCAGAATAATTACATGAAAATATTTAAAGTTATGCCCACATAGCATTGAAACACCAGTTCTCATGCAATCACTGAAATTAATCGATGTCAAGCCTGATCAGTACGTAGATGGCCAACTATTTGGGAATACCAGGGTGTTGTATATTTAAATGTGTATGTGGTTTAATGAATAGTAGTTCAGATTTAGAGATCAGAGGAGCGAGTTCCGATTCCAGTCAAGTATATTTGCTTATACACAAATACTTCTTGGAAAGGTATGAATCCACTTTTTCTCCCTCTTCCCACTATGGGTTAATTAAGATTCAGTAAATAATTCTCTCCAAAACTTTTGCAATTGAAAAAAATATTTCCTGACTTTAAATAACCTGCAAAAAAAATAAGCCATAAAAAAAAAGACAAAGGAAATCTTTCAAAGTATCTTATAATTTGTACTACGTGTGATATTGAATGTTATTATGTAAGTCAGGTTTTACAAAATTTGTAACAATCAAATGATGTTGGTAATTTCTAATTTTATTTTTAGGATATATTATAAATATATTTGTAAATTTAAACTTCTAATATGAGTTTTTTTTACTGCAGAAAGCAATGGCAACTTACTGTGGGATAATCTTCTGCCCAGTCAGTCATGTCTCTTTCAAGACATGATCGCTCAAAGCACTTAACTGACTGTTAGTTACATGGGATTCCCAAAAATCCTGACATCTGCCTCCTACAACAACTGAATTACAGCTGTGCCACACACCTTCACCAAGTCAAGAGTAGTGGGAGGGAGGAAAAGAAACAAGTTGCTAACTAGGAATTATGAATACTTAAAAAATTTTGGGAACAAAATACCCTATATGAGTAACACAGGGTTAAATAACGTATTTGCTAGTGTGAGATTTTATACAACTGGAGGGTTGTTTATCATATTGTAAATAAAAAAAAAACATAACAAAGATTTATTTACTTTTCTTTTCAGATATATAAAAATTACTAATTGTAAGAAAGATCTAACCTCACAAGAGGAAATATTGAGTGAAGGAAAAAATTATTTACATAGTTCGGACAGTTGTCCATGCTTCAGTCGTCGTACGCTCCACCATTCCTCACGTGATTAGAATTTTCAACTGAACCCTTTATTTTGATGAAGTCCTAGAATGAGAACAATATCAGTGATCAAAATAGTTTTGTTTCAAATTCCAATCTCCTGAAGAAGTTAGGGTGTACAATGGCAGAAACGTCATAAATATAGCAGATGAGGACAACAGTACTAACAATATAAATAACGTAAACAACAAAGATGCAAATATAAGTCTGCTGCTAGGTATTGTAAATAACTTCTCATACCAGAAATTCAGCGAGAATAAAAAAAAATCACAAATGTTAAGCTAGGTGAAGAAATATATGAAAACTGATTTCTCAATAGTAATGGTTGGTAGAAGAGGGATTAGGAAAGATAGTGGAGATAGAGAATTTACCAATAGCCACAAAGGACAGGAAATTGTAGAGAGCCAATGATTGCCCTTGATCTGAAAATTTTTAATGATGGATATAAAGTTACATTGAATGTGCCTGGTGTATATTGACTTTGTAGAAATAGTCAATCAACACAATTGACTATGGTTAAATGTAATTGGTAAAAATGACCAACAAATAAAATTGAGTTTCCAATAAACTATAACATAAGAACAGGATAAAGATAATACTAATCAGATTTTAGGTACCTCCATTCATTTACGATAATTTTTATATTGAATTTTTAAAAATAAAATTTTCTTGAAATTTGTTTTAGTTTTAATTGAAAGCTTAATGTTTAAATTTATTATTTCCAGTAAACAAAATACTCTGGTGTATTTCAAACAGAAATTATGTTGATTGGAATCTAAAATTTAAAGAATTTAAAAATTTTTCAGCGAATGACACATTAGACAAGTTATTTCTTGGTTTTAAAAATCTTGTAAAAATATACATCTGTGACTCATTATTTTTTGGAAATTAGCAAATTTAATGTTAAATTAATCTGATTTACACAAGTGCTACTTATTTGTAGCATGAATTTTAGAATAAAGCTATTTCTTAAACACATAGTTGAACTTTCTGACCTTTTCCCTCTGTATTTGAAATGTGATGACAGCTCAACAGATGCAAGATAAGTGTATATCATTCACAAGTGCCATAATTGTACAAATTTTTTTTTGTGTAAGGTGAAGAAACTGTAAAACACATGTACTTTTAACTTACACATTAAAATTGATACAAAAAAACTTTAAAAATTATTTAAAAAATACGATGGCTAGATGATTTGTATTAAACTTTCAAATTTTCAATTAGTAAATACAGTCTTCACTTAATAAGTTACCAACCTAATGTTTACAAGTCTTTGAAATATTTAAAAAATATTTTTTAAAGATGAAAACAATTCTTAAAATTTTATTATTTATTGAAGTTTTTTTTCTTCAGATTGTAATATCCTTAATTTATACTATGAAAGAAACTAAAAGCTTATCTAATTAATGTCATAGTTTTATTGTGTTTTTTATCTTAATATTTGGAGAAGAGTTTTGGTAAAAGTGGCAAAATGGTTGGAAAAAAATAATACATGATTGATATTCCCCAAAGAATTTAATTTCTTGAAATTTCATGAATTTATGTGGAGTGGGGATAACAGATGGCGGGGGAGGGGGGAAATTACCAAGATTTTAAAAAAATAATGATTTTAAAAATAATTTCATTCATTTGTGAATAATTCCTGAAAGTTCCATTTAAAATCTGAAAATTATTTGATTTTTTTGCAAGAATTTCCAAATTAATATGTTTGTCACTGAAAAAAAAAAGAGTTATGTAATATTATGTTTTTCGTTGTAAACCCTTGTAACAATTTGGAGCCTCATTAATGAAAATAATAACAATATTTTTACCAAAATTTCAAACATGTTAGAAAAGGATTAAAAAAACTTATAAATAATTAAATACTTTGATCTTTCCTCTTAATAATAACAAACATTTTGATGAAAAAAATTTGGAACCTTTTTTTCTTTATACTATACTGTTTTTTTCAGTGATTTAGTGGAGGTACCCATATTACATATTATCTGTTTAGTAGGATTTGTTCCCCCTACAATTTTGCTGACAAATTCAGTTTTAGCTTTTGGGATTTTTTTTTTAAATATTTGTGGCTGTGTTTAATATATTCAGCTATATACGTGCTTAATTTATTTTATTTTACATGTGCAAAAGAATTTTTGTATTATGTTTTTCCTTGTTTGTTTTAGTTTTTATATATATATATATATATACATATATATATATATATGTATATATATATAATGAATTATTTTGAACATTATTTTTACCGATACTCATATTTAAGTAGCTATTCTGTTTTTAATTAAACAGTATTTTATATTTATATCTACCGGCCTGATTATTTTACGATAAATTTTATTGTGAAAATAATTATCGTAAAATAATCAAATCAGGCCGGTAGATATAAATATAAAATACTGTTTAATTAAAAACAGAATATCTACTTAAATACGAGTATCGGTAAAAATAATGTTCAAAATAATTCATTACAAATTGTCGGTTGCTTATAACCAAGTTTCGTTAAAATATATATATATATTTAAAAGAATTTTTTTTTTTAAATGTGTTATGTGTATTGTTTTGAGTGTGGTGATATCTAATTACTATGTGTTTGTTGTGTTTTTATGGATATGTATTTCATTCATAGTTTATTTATGTTTGTGTATTTTAAATTTTTGTGACATTTCTGGTATGATCGCTGCATTTTAATGCTTTAAAAAAATTTCTCAACCCTTCACCTAACATGATATCACAGGAAGTGAATTTGCTTCTGAGCCATCTTTTGTTTTTTATCTAATACTCTGAAAAAAATTGAACCATTTTATATTTTTCGATCTGAAGAGATGGGTACTTACTTTCAAGTCAAAATAAATTCAGACTTATGATCCCTTTAGGTATGTGTTGAGGTTTCTTTTTGTGTGTGTATGTGTATGTATATATATATATATATATATATACATACATATGTATTTTTGTGCGTATGCAAGATAAGTGTGAAAAATTCATAAGAATGATGTTAACACATGAGATACTGGCAGGTGATCGCAGTGTTCTGACTTCAACATGTGAAACAAAAAGAATATGGCAGATGAGACCAAGATGTGGTCTATCTTATTGACTAGGAAGAAATTCCAGCATGCATCTATATGCTATGCCTATAAATTTGGGGAAGAGGATGTTTTTATAGTCATTTGAACTGGATTGGAATCAACAGAAAGGAATGAAGTAATATTTTTTTACTACTTTTATAGGCAATAAAATGACAGTTCCCTTCAAATTTATGATGGCATCAAGATAAATGCAGTGAATTATCAGTTGCCATTTTGCCAGCTTGGTTGCTCTACATAAAAGACAAAAAACATTATGGATTACTAGTGGGAAGGTTAAACCTCTGCTGCTGTATCAACAACATCTCCCAGTAATGTTGTGGGGCATTGTTTGATTCACACTCCTCCCCAGTCTTTTGAACATCAGTAGAGGCTTATCTCTTGTTTTCTCGTTAGAATTGAGTTTCCGGTTACTTCTAAAGTCTTCTTCATTTGTATACTTCTAATGCTTTTTTGGCCATTATGTTAAATGAATATTAATAAACAAACAAAAATGAAATATCAATTAACAGAAGACAATTTTACTTTTCCTATTGAGGCCAATATACTGATGAGAAGTGGGGTCTTTGTATTGGGTGAACATTAATAATATAAGAGGCATTACGTTCAGTTTAACGCTGTTTGTGTAGCTCATTAAGAACATATTTAAATCTTGTGTCTTTATTGTTTTCTTATCTGTTCTTTCTACTTCTTCTTACACATATTCCATGAGATTAAATGATTGCTCCTCACATGTACACTAATTACACTTTTGCATTGTCTACTTACATATCATTTTCTTTAGTTTAATATAATCTGGATTTTTTTTAACCAGTTATCTTTGTTTGGAAAGACAATTTCTGTCTTCTCTCAGTGAAAGCTTGCAACATTGAATTAAATGAAAAACAATTCAAATTTTACTTATGATAAAAACATGAGTGCCACCACCTTTTAGAAGATAAGATATGGTCATTCTTAATTTTCTCTATACAGTGATTTTTTTTTAAGTATAAACTAATTGAAATATGCTAATGTTGCTCCATATATTACATGAAATGTTTTCCTTTGCAATTATATACAGTGAGCCATAATGATCTCATGCTGACACAAGGCTGCTTGTTTGCTTTAACTTGACCTTTGCTAACACCACAATGACAAATATACTGGGTTTGATAGGAGTAGCAAGAGGATTGAGGGAAATGGTAAGGAAGGAAATAGGTGGGCGGAGTTAATTGACTCAGAAATCTAATCAGTTGCTATTTTTTTTTTTCTTCTTAGACCACCCCCTACCTCCTTACTTTTTGGTAGAACAGGAAAAATTTGTTTTACCACTTGATGTTGCATTGTTCTTTTTTGAGGTATATCTTTGGTTAAAAAAAAAAACAAAAAAAAAAAATAGAAAAATAATGGAATTTGCTGTCTGCTTTGTTGGTTCAATCAAATAAAATCTGTTAGCCCGTGTAAGTAATTAATCCTTTGGGTGCTTCTCCTATTTCTGTTTAAAAAAAAGCTGCATTTTCTTTTTTTTTTTGTCTTTTGTATATATTTTGTTTTTATATATACCTCTGCATTTAACTTTTGAAAATTAAAACTTTTGTAGTATTTTTTCTTTGTCAATTTGCTTATATATAAGCAAATTAATCATTGCTTAATTGTAATGACAGTGTGTGTGTATATATATATATATATATATATATATGCTCTCATTACGATTGAGCTCTCTAGAGAAGAAAATTTTAAAAACAGTTTCCACTTCTGTAATATAAGCATTACTCTTCAAAAATGAATTGAGCTCTTTTCGGTGACTGGCATGTGTATGCACTGCTTATATACAACACGTTAAAATTTCCCTTCTCTGATTCTATGCACATATGGCTTAGTGGGTAGCGACTCGGACTGACACCAAATTGGTCGAGTTTCGATCCCGGCCAGAAGCAAGTGGATATGTCTAGCCACACTGATGAGCTGGGATACAGCGAAACAGGCTTTTATGTGGATGACTAATATATACACACTGATGAATAGTACTATTACACTAGAACAACTGAATTAATTTGCTTGTGGTAGTATTAAGTCTTAACTCTTTTAACATCCTTCTCTTGCCCTTTCTCTTTCACCCCCTGTAGTTGGTTTGTCTTCACTCTCCGCCTGTCTAATACTTTAACTCTCTTATGTAACCCCCTGCACATCAGTGGCATTAATAACTTGCGTGGGGTGAAATGATAAAAAAAAGTACTTAGTTTGGCAAGTTTTGATATATAATGAAAGACAAGTTGTACAGTTCAGTTAACCATATTCTGTAATTTAATTCTTACATTATCAATCAGATATGAATGTATTATAAAGGGAGAAGAAAAAGGTGGTGTCCAATCCATGTTGCAAGCAGTTCTTAACAATCTTCTCCACATATATAATAACTGATAATTAAAACAAAAATATTGTACATTTTTATACCTTTTCAACATAATAGTTTTATACTTAAGTGAAAAATTAAATACCTGCAAAGTGTTCTAACTGGAGATGGAAAGTGTGACACAGATCCGAATTGATATGGCAAAGTATGTGGTCCAGAAGCTGAGTAGAGTATTAAGACACAGGAAACTTTCACTAGAAACAAAGAAGAGTGTACTAGATTGTTATGTGATATCAGTTCTTCAATACGGCAGTGAATGTTGGACAATATCATCGATGATGAAGGAAAAACTTGAAGCAGCTGAAATGTGGTTCTACAGAAGGATGCTGTGGATATCATGGATTGAGCATGTGAGCAATGATGAGATGTCTGAAAGAATGGAAACGAAAAGGAAATTAATATTGAGCATCAGGAAGAGACAACTAAAGTTCCTGGGACATGCAGTGAGGTAGGAGGGCTGATACTAACAGGCCAGATAGAGGGGGGAAAAAGAGACAGGAAAGCAGCTGATAACATATTTGAAGGGCCTGAACAGGTGGATGACAGAACAGGGGTTGTGAGATGTTACAGGAGAAAGCATGCTAAGAGCCACTAAGGATAGGGGGATGTAGAAGGCCATGATTGCCTGAGTCCTGAAAGGACAAGGCATATAGAACAACATCTGGCATAACCTTAATTACTCCTCATGGTTGATTATACAAAACAGTTGAAGTGCTCAGGGTTAATAGAATGTAATATGTAACATTTCGTATAAAATGATTCTGGTCATTATCTAAAATATTCATTTGTTTTAAACTATAATTAATGTGTATCAAATTTTGTTTTTGTTTAGTCAGTGTTGTTTAGAATCCTTGTCATCAAATTTAGCAAATGTCATTTGTTGATGCTGTAAAAACATTATAAAACTTGCTATTTGACACTTACTGTAAATCCAAGAATTGTATTACTGGTGATAGAAATTAGACCATTGTTACACTGTTGTTCTCAGGTGATAGCTAATTTTAGTGATTTTATTTATTTTTACCTTTTATTTTTTCCAGGATCTGAAGTTCTTGAGATTTAAAATCTGATATTTAGTGGCTGAATCTCAAACTTTCCATGTTTATGCCACGATGTTATAATTGATGTAAATAAATAATGCTTTTATCAGTGAGTAAACATATGTGGTTTTCTTGGGACTGCTTTCCTTGTCTTTGGTTTTGCACATTTCATTTGTCAATATTTTGAGATTTGAGGATTTTCTACTTCTTATAGAATTCTTGATTGGAAACTTAACCCTCTAGAGCCATTCGTATCATATTTGATACAGTATTTCCCTATAAGGAAACATTTGGTATTCATTGACTGAGCAGTCAGTACTGCTTTCATTTGAAATTTATAAAATATTTCTCTTAAAAAATTTTTCAGGAAAATATTTCTTTCAAGGCTTGTTTTCATACTGTATCAAATATGATACGAATGGCCCTAGAGGGTTAAGAACAAACAATATTCCATTTATGATAATGAAAGTTGCTGGAAGTGAATACCAATTTTTTGTTTTGTTTTTCTTTTTGGTTTAAAAATTTATGTAGATTGAATTCTGTATCACTTTCTCACCAGTGTGATGTGGCTTCCCTCTCTCTTTTCTATATTTTCATGGCAACTGCTCTGAGCTTTTTCGCCTGTTACCTCGTCTACATGAATTTAAACGTGCTACTAGATTGACATCTAGCTCCCACTCTTTTACCATTGATATAGTTAATGTAGCTATCACTTCTACTCCAACAGTTCTTTTCTCGCACTTCTTACTTGTGGAGCTTCCTTCCATTTACTTGCTTCCCTGATAGATACGATCTCCAAAAATTTAAATGCAATGTCAATTTCCATCTATCTTCTTAGATCCCGTTCATCTTTTATCCTTTCAATACCTCTGTATCCAGTCTTTTCTCTCATTGTAATCCTCTATGCACTAGTGGTGGCCTCATGACACAAGGGACTACTGGGAATGAAAAAATGAGAAGACTTTAGAAGGGATTTTTTTATTTTTAATCATATTACCCCAAGCAAGGCGGTAACGCCACTGATGCGCATGGGGCTATGTAAGAGTGAAAAGATTGGAAAAGAAAAAGCTGGAAACCACACCCTAAACAGGAAACAAGGGATGAGCCTCTTCACCTGTTTAATAGACGAGAGTGGAGTGTGAACCGGGCGATAGTTTAGCCTATCTACTTTAATTGAAAAAAAAAAAAAAAAAAAAAAGTAAAATGATTGGAAAAGAGAAAGCCGGAAACCACATCCTGGAATTCAAATCTTCAGAAATTATCTACTTTTGAAGGGGTGAAAAAAAAGAATTAAATGATATTTCAGAGTTTAGGCAGACATTAAGAAGTAAATAATTGAAGTAGACTTTAAAGGGAATCAGAAACCCAATCCTAAATAGAGGAAACAAGAGGTAGAATTCTATTCCTGTTCAAAAGACCAGGTAGAGTATGAACCGGATGATCAGCAAATCTATCTACACCTGTTGAACAGCAATTTATAATGGAGGATTTGTAAACATAATCTTTTTTTATTTACACAGTTTACATTGTCCTCAAGGACACATGGAACTAGAACAATCTTCACCAGTGGATGGAATAAAGGGTTTGATTTGAAATTCCAAAAACCTGAAGAAGCCCAGATCTTACAATGGTCAAAATATTATGAATATGACAATGTAAATCAAGCAAATTTACATTGTCATATTCATACTGCATCTCAGAAATATAGATGAATAGATTTTTTTTTTGTCTACTTTTCAGCTCCAGAGAACTGATAATTTCAGAAATGTATAGAGAGTTTTTGTACATTTGTGGTGCAGTGGATATCGGCTTGAAAAGAAATTGGAGAGCTGAGTTCAAATTAGTTGAATTCATTGCATTCACATACATGCAAATGTCCTTGGGAAAGATATAAATCTGTCACTTCTTCCTCCAGCTATGGGTTAAATAGCAGGACATTATATTCTATAGCCTGGTTGGTAACCAGTCTACCATAGAAAGTAATGGCATCCTACTGTGGGAAAACCTTCTGCTCAGTCAGTCGTGTCTTTTTTGAGGCATGATCGCCCAAGCATGTATCACAAATGGCACTTAACTGACTGATAGTTTTGTTTTTTATTTATTTTTCATTTTAACTATTTACTGGTCTTTTTGGAATTAGGGTGTGTTTTTGTGATTTAAGTGACATTATCAAATTTGTGTTGTCTATTTTCTTGTCTAAATATATGTTTATGTGTCAGTTTATAAAAATTTTGTAAATATCTTCATTATTACCACAATTCTGGATATTTTCTTGTAAATAAGCAATTGCTACTGCAATTAATAGAATCATTATTCATTTTTTTTTTTTACTTTTCTTTCTTTCAAATAATTTCAGTTACAACTCATTGAACTTGGCTTCACTGTTTATGTGTAGAAGCTACCCTAAGAATGAATCTATATTTTCAGATTTAATTTACTGAAAGTATTAGTACCCTTAGATGAAATCGTAGAGCAGCTGATATCCATAGACAAGCTTTTCAAGATAAGAGATGTGAATTTCAATTTCAGATTGAGTTGATTCTTTGTTTAAAATCCAGACTGTTTACTTTTTTTTTTTTTTAATCATTTCACCTCAAGCAAGGAATTAACACTACTGATGTACAGGGGTGTTACATAAGTGTTGAAGTATTAGAAAAGAGGAGAGTGAAGCCAAAGACAAACCCACTACATGGGGTGAAAGAGAAACGGCAAGGGAAGGATGTTAACGCAGGAGTGAAGGCAGTTGCAAAGGTAGAGAGAAAGGAAAATAACAAGATACATAGGATGATGTAGAAAGGGCTGGAGTTAAGTGGATAAGAGATGAGAATTGACTTTGCATTTAAATTCCTGGAGGTACTACTAATCAATTCAAACGCTAATCATTTCTTGGATTTCAGTCAAACAGAAGTGGCAGGAGATGACAATAGCAGACATTTCTTTTTAACTGTTATACCTCTTGCCAGACTTAATACTACCACATGAAAATTAATTCAGTTGTTCTAGTGTAATAGTACTATTCATTAATGTGTGTGTGTGTGTGTGTGGATATATATATATATAGCAAACTGACAAAGAAAAAGTACTACAAAAGTTTTCATTTTCAAAACAGTTAAATGTTGACAATAGAATGATGGTTTGAATAATTATGATGGAAACTGAAGATAATGATGAGGAGAAAAGATATTGACTGACTTGAAGATAAGTGATGTGTTTAGAGAAGCATCCTCCAGGAATCTGTTCTACAAAGTGGCAGTTCTTATCGGATGGGGGAAGCTATTGACATGAACATTTGGAATACAAAGAAAATGAGGATGAATTGACTCTGAAAATAGCATGGTGGTCTCATCTGAACATTTATAATGGAAATAGCAAGAGAGTAATGATAGGATTGTGGAGTGAAAAAAAAGTCTTCCCTCTATCAGCAATATATAACAGTAATACTTAATTTTTGGCCTAATCTGACTTTTTTTAATGATAAGGCATAGCAGGAGGAGTCAGATACTTTCTGGAGTAATAGGATGAGGTAAACAATTTTTTCAGCATCTTTAGTAATTGGAATTGTAACTTCTTTCTCTGATTTCCAATTGTGAGCCATAATCCACTACCCTACCTGCACATCCAAGCTTACAACACCTGGTATTTTCCCCACAGTCCTCGATCTAGGTACTGATTGGGCTTGACTTTGCTTAACTGTCTATAATTATATGAGAACTTATATAGACACATGCTAATCCTGATGAGTCATGTAATTTAGATTGATTGCTTTTTTTTTAATATTAAGCTAATAACTTAAAATTGTTTGGTGAATAAAAATATATTCAGTATTATTTTGTTCACAGGTGTTGATGACAAACATAAATATGTATAGACTAAACTTTAACTAACTTTGAAAACCTTACAAAAAAAAGCAAAACAAACAATTGTGTCATGATTGTGGGAGAATTTCCCACACTCTGTATAATTGCTATGATTCAAGTCTTGGCAAAAGTTTGACATAATGCCATTGGAATCTGAAGGCGAATCATGCTGGTTGCTTGAGGGCATTCTCTCCTGTGCACGCTCTCTCTCTCTCTCTCTCTTTCTCTTGTCATATTTTCTTGTCTTTCATTCTTGCCCTTTGTGTTGTGTTGAAATTTTGAGCTTAGCTTCTTTCTGACTGTCAAACAAAAGGATGCAGCAATTTAAGCTGATTGTTATTCTTACTTTACATTTATTTATTTACTTTCTTGTCAGTATTTTTTTTTTTAATCATTTCACCCCAAGCAAGGCAGTTTTACTGCTACTGTTGCGCAGGAGGTTACATAGGGGAAAGTGATGAGAAAGACGGGTTAGTTATAGGAAATGTCAGGAGGAGGGTAATAGATGGATGAGAATACCGGTGTAATGGGGGTGGAGTGGATGGAGAAAAGAGCTTGAGAGAATGGATGCAAGCTAAAGAGATAGCTATCTATTGACCTTACATTTAAATTCCTGGAGATTGTAACTGTCGGGGAAGCTAGTATATGGAAGGGAATTCCACAGGCGAGAAGTGCGAGAAAAGAAGCTGTTATAGTAGAAATTGCGGTTACATTTTATTGGTTTCACTGTAAAAGGGGTGGGACCTAGTTGCTAGTCTAGTAGCTTGTGTAAATTCATACCTAGGGGTCACCAGTGAGCTAAGTTCATTAGAGCAGAAGCTGTGAAAGTATTGGTAGAAGAGGCACAAGGAAACCAACTCACGCCAGTAGCTGAGCTGTCAAGTCAGTATCAATCACATTACAGATTCTTCATTGGATTTTGTCAAGAACTCCTAGGTGAATAGCAGGGGTACCCGACCAGATGTGGCAGCAGTATTCAATATATGGGTGGATGGTAGATTTATATATGTGCAAGATGAATTCAGATGGGAAAAACTTCCTGGCTCTGCACAGTGAATCGACCTTCTTAGCTATGGAGAAATTTTATAGAAGTAGAAAAGAATTCTCATTTGAAATACAGGGTATAATGGATAAATTTTTGGCATTATATATTTTTAATTTTGAGCATGTGCATTTTTTAAAATTTTTTTTTAATTTTTTATTTTTTGACCTCAGTATAGTAGTCAGTTAGACACTGAGAAAGAGCACCATGACGCAATTCACTCTTTCCAGAAATTAGTCTTTATTATTTGGCATTTGTGCCAAAAGTCCTAATACAAACATTTCAAAGTGTTCTGGTGTCCATCTGAGGATGGTGCAGAGGATTTGAAAAGAGTTGGATGAGTCTAATGATGATTATGAAGGTATGACAGCTTAGAAAACTCACTCTGATTGTTCTGATGAGAAAACAATTCTATTCATCTTTCCATGGGGCCTCAGACTCGACATGGAGGTCTACATCAAGTGTCTTGAGGAGATAGTTTTGCACTGGGTTAAGAGGGTAGCTGCTGAAAGACCCTATGTCTGGCAACAGGGCTTTGCACTGTACCACACAAGCAGGAGAACCCAGTCAATTTCTGCAACATAACTTATATCTGACCATTTAACTCCCGATTGATTATAATGTCTGGGGTGCAGTTGAGCAAGAGACCAACAAAACTCCTTGGAACACCAAAGATGAATTGAAGTTAAGGATTATAGCAGCATTTACCGATTTAAACAAGGGAACCATCCAGAAAAGTTGCAGGAGATTCCAAAGTCGTCTGGAAGCCATGGTTGAAGCCAATGGCAATTTTATTGAATAAATTTACTCTTTAGTATTTCAAGATATTTTTGTGTAATTTTGGTAAATATATTTGTTAAAATGAGATGATGTTTTAATTTTAGTGTAATTTGGACAATTTATCTATTGCACCCTGTATATATATATATATATATATATATATATATATACACACACACACACTTTTATACATCTATTTATACTCTGATGCACATGACTTTTTATATGCTTATTTTTACAACATATATTCCAAGTTCTAGATAGCACTCCTGAATCCCTGTACTGTAGATGTGGTATAAAATAGGTTTAGTATACTAACTTACAGGGCCTATACATGTAACACATGTGCACATTTCATCTTTATAGCACACCTAAAATGATACATCTGTAGTGTTTAGATATTTTGATGCATAGTATCATGCTTATGACTGAGGAGCTGCTTGGTCTTCATGCAAATACTGTGTATGCTTGAGTGTAATACAAGTTTGTTTTTTGTGCAAAAAAAAAAAAAAAAAGAGGCTCGCACTATATACAATGTTTTTTTTTTTTTTTAAGTTAAAAATAATGCATTTTTGGTGACCAGTTGCACTAAGCTCAGGTAAATTTTTTTCTATCCTGTGAGTATCAAATTTTCCAAGTTTTCTTTCCTCATTGTGTGCCCAAGAAATTTCAGTGATCTCATCCTGTTAAGTATAAGTGTCCTTTTTGTTTTCTCTAAAACTTTGTTGTTGCTCACATGTTCCGTATAGCTTTTAACAAGCCAACAACACGAGATTAAAAAATGATTGTTGTCTTTGGAGCCTACAAGCTTCATTCTAATTCATCTTTTGTATTGACACTGTCTATCCTATTTATCTCTCTCTCTCTTATACAGTGAGAGGTAATGGCTTAGAAATGTAACTTTATCATTTATCTCCACATTTGTTTTTTTGTTTTTTTTTTAGCATTTCTTATAACGTTGAATCTGATTGTATCGAAGAAGTAAAGGTTGCAAGCGGAGGAGGAGTATAAAAAAGCATTATTATTGATTTACTTGTTTCTCTCTCACATTAGAATCTACTCGATGCAATACACATACATCACATGAATTCGTTCAGTGAGCTGGAATGCTTTTTACTGTTTTAAGCAGGAGATGTAAGATTTTCATTGTTGAATTTTTTAAAATACTCATCCCTGCCTCTCCTGGCAATCATCAGCTTGGTTTTCGATATATATATATATATATATATATATATATATATATATATATACAATAATGTATATGTTTGCTATCACCTTTCTCCAACTATAGGCACTCTTAATATCACAGAATCCAAACTAATTTTTCATGTGTTAAAATCTTTTTTCCTTTTCTTGGAACTTGTGTATTGTTATTAGATGAACTATCTCAGTTGACACTGAGAATGTGTTGGCTTGTGTATCATTTCAGAAAGCCAAGTAATTGAGCGATTTGAAGACTACAATCTTTGCTGGCAATTATCACGAGTGTACCGACAACTGATATCTGTAGAAACACTAGTAGAATTCTAATCGTTCTATTTCATGATTGATGCTTGATTCTTTGAAAAGTAATTGTGTGGACTTTTTATTGTCATGAGATATGAAGGTTAGTGTCTAGTTTACACAGCTATAACTCTACCACTCACATGGCCTGGTTCTAAGTCTATATACATCAGCTTAACCTTTAAGAAAATGTACTTCTCTTTATAGCCAACCATTGACAGTTAATCCTTGTTTTGTTACTTGCAGTTTTAATCTTCATGTTTTTGCCCTTGTGGAATTTTTTTTTTTTAACTTGCACCTTTTTAATGATTTTTATAACAAAAAGAAGAAAAGTTGATTTGAATCAATTTTATTTCTTAAATCAATTTAAGATTTTTTCTCTATTTATCTGTATAATTAACAGATTTTGTCTTATTTAAATTCAATGAATATTAAATCCATTAATTTTAGTGGTTTATGTTCTGTGAGGAATGCAGTAATAGATAGCAGAATGAGGAATTGGAGCCAAGTTTATATTCCGATCAAGTTCATTACATACACTTACATGTTAGTATTCCCCTTCCCCTGGCTATTTGGTAAATATTAGGGCAGATTGTCCTATAGCCTTCTGTGACAGCCTTCTAGAAGGTAAAACTCTGGATACAAAACTAGCCTAGAGACGGTTTGTCACTGTCAAGCTATTTTTCCCAGGAAACCCCACTGCTGCAGTTCATGTGATGCCTTTACTACCCTAAGGTTTACAGGTCTTGTCATTTTCATATATGCTGAAAAAAAATGGCACCAAAAATAGTTGATATCATATGGATTCCATCAGTATTTGATAAAGAACCTGAGAGGAGAAAGATAATTCATTAAATTTGATATGATCACTTAAGTTTGATTGGTAAGCATTTGTCTACTTTTGATATGTGTAAATCAGAACTTAATTACTATTAGCAGTTACTTGGTATTGTCAGGGTTAAAATAAGTTTTTAGAATGACAGAAAATTTAAGATGAGACTGAAAGCTACTTTGTTTAAATATTTTGCTGATAAGTGTTCTAATGAGCATTCCTCTATGCTACCTAGATTGGAGTAGATAGATCTATCTATCGCCCAGTTCACACTTCACCTACGTCTATTGAACAGGTGAAGAGGCTCATCCCTTGTTCCCTGTTTAGGATGTGGTTTCCGGCTTTCTCTTTTTTAATCTTTTCACTATTACGTAGCCTCCTGCACATCAGTGGCATTACCACCTTGCTCAGGGTGATAGGATTTAAAAAAAAAAAGAAAAAAAAGCATATTACTATATTGACATCAAGGTTTCAGCATTTTACACTTCAGATGGTGAGATGTTAACTATAAGTTATATGCTGACACTTTCTTTGCTGCCAGTTCTCTTATGGAACTCTTTGTGATTTCTTGACAACTTTGATAGTCAAAGAGGAATTAAGACAGAATTTTTTTCTCCTATTCAGTAACCTCTTGTATCTTAATCTCCTTGGTTGGAGTGAAATGGTTAAAAAAAAGTTATGATCAGTATTTAGATACTTACTAAGCTTAACTTGGACGTATAGTGTCACTAATGGTTTGTAGCAAGATTAGCTTGATAAAAATGTACCAATAACAGGTACTCTACTCAATGAAGTATGTGTTAAAAACGTTTTGGTTTAGATTTTAAAACACTAAAATATTCATTTTGAGAGATAATTATTGTAATAAAATATTTAAGTCTATTTGTAAAATGAGAAAGTAACCTACTTGATTGTAAATCTATCATGTATAATTTATATTATACAATTGAGTGAATGATATAATAATTGCAGTTGGGGTCATTCATTGTAAATTCTGTGATCCTTGTGTTAGCTGCATAGTATGTGCTTTGCCAGGATTTAGAATTTAAAGTTGTCTTTCTAGACTGACTACAACTAAATCTGAAATGCTCAGTCTACTCTGCTATTTTACCCATGGCTGGTGGCTTCTAACTTCACCAATATTTGTGCAAAAGTGAATGTAATGAAACTTGACTCAGATTTCTCTTTTAGAGCCACTATTAATTACAATACCTACAAAGTAGGCATCTACGCAGATGACACTACAATATACTCCCGCTCCAGTAAGAAACCTGTTGTGGCGGACAGACATAATCTCGCTGCTGACCTTGAGCGAGATCTACACTCTGTGGTGAACTGGGGCAAGAAGTGGCTTGTCAACTTCAATTCCTCTAAGACCAAGCTCTTGTCTGTCAACCATTACAGGCAACCTCTTCTGCCTCCCATAAGCATGGACCAGGTGATTCTCCCGGAGAGTAATACACTGCGCCTCCTTGGACTTACCCTGTCCTCAGACCTCAAATGGAACCACTATATTGAATCCATAGCAAAATCTACTGCTAAGAAGGTTGGGTCACTATGTCGATCCAGGATGTTTTTTCCACCTGAATCCATCCTGCATATATACAAATTAACCATCCGTCCGTGCATGGAGTACTGCTGCCATTTATGGTCAGGTGCCCCTGCCGTTCTCCTCAGTGTTCTTGACAAGCTCCAAAGGAGAGTCTGTAATGTGATAGGTACTGATCTGGCGACTCGACTGCAGCCACTTTCCCATCGTCGAAATGTGGCCTCCCTCTGTCTCTTCTATAAATATTTTCATGGCTTCTGCTCGAATGAGCTTAAGTCACTGATGCCTCCTCAACAGGTGTTTACCCGTGCAACCAGACTGGCAACTGGGTCCCACCCATTCACAGTCAGGTTAGCCAAATGCAGACGACAATTCTACTCCTGCAGCTTCCTCTCTCGCACTTCCCGCCTGTGGAACTCACTCCCGTATTCTTGCTTTCCTGACAGCTACAACCTCCAGAAATTTAAATGCAAAGTTAATACTCATCTACTAACCACTGGCCTCTAGCTCTCTCCCCTCCCCTGTATAACCTTCCCTTTCTCTCCTCCTATGTATCTGTCATCGCACCTTCTTTCTCAGCTTTCTATTGTTCCTTTCTAACTAGCTTGTACTCCTCACTCTTTTCTAATTAATCTTTTTACATTTATGTAACCCCCTGCACATCAGTGGCGTTTCTGCCTTGCTCGGGGTGAAATGATTAAAAAAAAAAAAATTTCCTTTCAGAATGTGGGTGATTGTGCCTCTCTGTAACTTCTTCTTCTTTTTCCTGCTTTGCTTTCCTGACGGCTACAACCTCCAGGAATTTAAATGCAATGTCAGTACTCATCTATTAACCACTTGACTCTAGTTCTTTCACCACCCTGTATATCCTTTCCTTTCTCTCCACCTTTGCAACTGTCATCACACCTGTATTCTCATCCTTCTCTTGCTCCTTTCTAACTTTTTTTTTTTAATCATATCAATCTGAGCAAGGTGGTAACGCCACTGATGTGCAGGGGGCTACGTAAGAGTGAAAAGATTGGTAAAGAGAAAGTCGGAAACCATATCCTAAACAGGGAACAAAGGATGAGCCTCTACACCTGTTCAATAGATGTGGGTGGAGTGTGAACCGGGTGATAGTTTAATCTATCTACTCCAATTAAACTGGTTCGTCTTCCTCTTCACTCTCTTCTAATTAATCATTTTACTCTTATGTAGCCCCCTGCACATCAGTGGCATTACTGCCTTGCTTGGGGTGATACGATTAAAAAAAAAAACTCTTACTATTCTTTTTTCTTTTCATTTCCCTGTTTTGCTGTTTATTCACCTCAGCTCATCAGGTTTGCTGCCTCTCTCTCTCTCTCTCTCTCTTTTTATCACTGGTATGTCTTGTCAGATATTACAAGCCTTCTTTCCTCATTATTGCCTTATGGCCAAATCACATTGAAACACTGGTAATCACATAAGACCCAAGGTTAAACAACATTGAGCCTGGTCAGTGTGGGTGGTGAAATGGTTAATGGTAAAAAAAATGGGAAGCTAAGTTCATTATATTCACTGATGCAAAAATGCCCTTGGGAAAAGTCTGAAGCCATCTTTTCCTTCTCTAGCTACAGGTTAAGTAGTAAGATTTGTAACAGTAAACCATTATTATCCCTGAATATTTCTTACACTCTAAAAATATTTTCTGTCTTCAAATAACCAAAGGGTTGATAAACTGTAGAAAGCAAATCAATTTTTCATTATGGATATCAGAAATTTTCCATTTTCCTTAAAACTTTCCTGTTGCTTACATGCCCTGTCCATGATATTCTCGGTATCCTTCTGTAGAACCTCATTTTTGATAAAAGAATAAAATGTATGAATATACTAAATCATATTTTTTTTTTCTTTCCTCCATGTAATTTTCCTAAAGTGGATTTTGTAAGTCTAGTTGTGAACTTGTAGTTCTTTTGTCATATTAGACTTGCTAGTATGTATTGAAGCCTAACAGTGGCTGTTTTATGATAAGCTTTGTTGTAGCACTCAGACAGTTTCTAATCGGCTTCATACTTGTAAGTGTTAAGAATCTTGAAATCTCCTCCAGCTGATCACTTATAAGCTAGACACATGTTGTCCGTGACTAAAGAATCACTCAAGGACACATTGCAAATTCAATGATGGCAATTTTCACTAGTTGAGTTTCTAGTCTGCATTTACCTCATTAATACCATGTTGCTCAACTGTAAATGAATGTTCACTTCATTTTGCTATTTTGTCAGGTCTGTGTTCTTATAATAAAAGTTCAATCATCTTTGTATGAGAATCATAGCTGGACATTCATAATTATTGCGAATTTCTTTTAACCCTCTAGGGCCATTCGTATCATATTTGATACAGTATTTCCCTATAAGGAAACATTTGGTATTTCCCTATAAGGAAACATTTGGTATTCATTGACTGAGCAGTCAGTACTGCTTTCATTTGAAATTTATAAAATATTTCTCTTAAAAAATTTTTCAGGAAAATATTTCTTTTCTGTATCATTTTTATCGATTATTTTACTTAGTTTATGTAGCAAATGTATACTTATGAACTTGCAATTCTCTGTACCATCAAAGCTTCCCATCGTAGTGTCAAAGGTTCCTTCTTTTTTTATCTATGCATCTTTTTTATATTTTTAATAAGTAATTTTTGGGGAGTGTTTAATGACTTCTTTAATGTTTTTAATTTTCATACTGTATCAAATATGATACGAATGGCCCTAGAGGGTTAATCAGTACTACATATCTCTAAGGCAATTTTCAAATAAGAGATTCAAATTTTCTTCCAAATTTCATAGATTTAACTTATGTCAATAGTATGTTTTGTTGTTTACTTAATTGTATATCAACTTAGAGTTGATTTAATGATAAAATTGAATTTGTTTTGGAGCTTTGGTAATTTTTTTTTACTATTAAAATATCTTGTTGGAATTTTTTTTTACTATTAAAATATAATCATGGTATTTTTACTCTAAAAAACATATTTTTATACTTTAATTTTATTTTGATTTGAGAGTTCACTATTTACCCATAGCTGGAACCCTAACAGGTTCTCTCTGGGAACAACAGCAATCAAAAGGGAGTTCTGCATTCTTCAACCTCCTACTTCCCAGATCTGAGGCTGTTGCTGGTGGATGTAGTTTGTCATACCCAAGACAAGCATGGGTATAAAATGAGCCCTAAACTAATAAGTCATGGCAAACAAATATGGTTGGTGAGATATCAATACAATGAACTAAATACCTTGAATGTATTGCCATTTTTTTATATACTATTTTTATATCAGTTTTTGTTTTTAATGTAATAAAAAATAACTTTTCTTTTGAAAAAGTAAAACCTGCTGAATTTTGTTAAAGTTTACATTTCTTAATCATTAAAACAGTTATTTCATGACATTTCCAAGGTGAATAATAATTTTAAAACATTAAAAAAAACCCAAAAGAACTGAATTACAATTTTGATAAAAAATCTTAGGAGTAGATGTTACCCAGTTCACACTCCTCCTCAGTCCTTTGAACAGGAGTAGAGGATTATCCTTGTTTCCTGTTTAGGACTGAGTTTCTGATTTCGTATAGTTTTCTCATTTTCTTTCACTCTCAGTAGCATCTTTGTCTTAGTGGCATTATTGCCTTGCTTGGGGTTAATTGACTACAAAAAAAAATTAAATTCATGTTTGAGATATAAAAACAATTTATCAATTGCTTATATGTTTCTTAAATCTTATATCTCTTATTACTATAAATGTTATATTTATTGGGTACGTATGTTTAAGTAGGCGTTTTTTTGTCAACAGTTTAATTATCTATTGGTCTAGAAAGTCTTCCAGCAGGAATTAAACCCGTATTCCCTTTTTAATGTGAGAAATCACTTTCAGGCAGTGTGTGTGTTACCATTTCAGCAAAGCTAGAATCAATTATCTATTTCTGAAGGTGATTTCGATTTATTCTGAGACATGTATTTTCTTTTAATAAGATCTATCACTAGGCCAGTAGATTTTAATTTGACTGTAACAACAAAAAAAAAAAAAATCAGGAATGTATCTATTATAATGTTGTCAATAATAAGTAGTATTTTTCAATTGAAGTAGATAGACTAAACTATCGCCCGGTTCACACTCCACCCACATCTATTGAACAGGTGAAGAGGCTCATCCCTTGTTTCCTGTTTAGGATGCGGTTTCCGGTTTTCTCTTTTCCAATCTTTTCACTCTTTTCCTTTATTATTCTTTTTTTTCAATTGGAGTAGATAGACTAAACTATTGCCCGGTTCACACTCCACCCACATCTATTGAACAGGTGAAGAGGCTCATCCCTTGTTTCCTGTTTAGGATGTGGTTTCCGGCTTTCTCTTTTCCATTCTTTTTACCCTTACGTAGCCCCCTGCGCATCAGTGGCGTTACCGCCTTGCTCGGGGTGATATGATTAAAAAAAAAAAAAATGTATTTTTTTAATTCAAAATTCTACAATATATTTTTATATAAAAAACTTTCCAAAGAAAACAATATTTTGTTTAATTTATTTTTAATTTGATATTTTTACATCTTGTGTTGAAATTATTAAAGTTTAGATGATTTGCTTTCTTTAGTGATATTATAAATTTAATTAGTTTTAGTGTGTAAATGATTTCTTAAATAAAGAATAAGGCTCTTAAAAAGTAATTTTAATGCCCCCCACTATTTGAAAATATTGAAATCTGGTGATTAGTTAACTGCTGATATGTTAGCAGTCATTTGGTAGAAATAAATTTTGTGATAGTAATCAGTTGGATTCAGTGAAGTGTGTGATCCTCTTTATCTTGGCTCTTAAGTTAATAACAAGGGGGTCAAATGGCATGTGTTGGACTCTCTATTGGTTTGTGTTACACTACCATGACTAGACATTTTTGTAATATGGTTAAAGGATGTTATGGCTGTTATTGAACTGCATATTTTTTTTCAAATTTATCTTGAAATAATTTTTTAGTAAGTTCATAAGCAGAAGCAGAGGGAAAATATAATGCTTTAAAGATTGTATAGGTTGTGCGTAATATATGGATTTTTGATCTTGTGTGTGTGTGTGTATATATATATATATATATCTATATACACTCACACACTCTCCATGATAAATATAGCATACCTTAAAACTATTCTTTATAGGTTAAAGTGCTCAATATCATGGACAGTATGTAAATATAAAAGTGAACATTGAAGTCAATGCCCAGAGGCAACAGTCAATTTCATGCTAAACACAATCATCAGGCAATGTACACTGTTTTTGCTCAACTTTTTATGTATGCAGGTCAGTGATGCATTGTGGGTAGTTTATTGTATTATTCTAACAGGTATCTTGATAAACTTGGTTTCTGAATTTGTTTAGTACTTTATTTGTTTGGATTTACTCTGTTTTTAATTTTTAAGTAGTATAGTAAAAATTTGTTTTCATGTCTGTTTTTTGAGATAAGTTTTTATTGTTTAATTACTAGTTTGTCTTGGTGTGGTAAGGTAATTATAGTTATTTTTACCTCCAGGCAGAGTTTAGTTTTTGGATTGATTGTTGTATGTAGGCTGATGTTCTTTTCCTTATTTTCCATGATATTTTTTGGTGTGATTATTTTTTTTTTTTAAATATCTCACATATATTTAGAAAACATTGTGCTGTTCATGTATTTACTATTTGTAAAAGGTTGTTTTGTGTGCATAGTACCTTTGTTTCCTGGATCCTTCAGTTACTCATATATATATATATATTTTTTTCTTTCTTCATTATCTAATTTTACAGTGACTTGGTATATTAAATTGTTCTGCAAACAATTGCTGTTTAAGGGACATTCCTTCTTTATTCTGCAGCTATACATGGGTTTCATTTGTTTAGGGAGTTTGTTGGTTGTTTTCTTGTTTTTTATTATTTGTTATGTTCTTGGTGCAACTGTAACTGATTTGTACTGTTTTCTTTTTTTTTTGTGGAGAGTGTTTAATGTGGGGAATTATTTGTGTATGAGTTTAATGAATATTTTTCTTACTTTTGTTTTTGTTGTATGGTGGGGTTGAACCATATGATGTTTCTCTTCTTGTTGCTTTTTTTTTCTTTTTTTTCTTTTTTTTTCTTTATTTATTTTTTTATGAGTGTGACCGAGAATCAACTATCTTTTAGTGCGGTTTCATAGTCTTCCTTAGCTTCATTGATTATGGTTTTACTGGAAGAATTGTTGGGAAGCCTGCAGTTAATTGATTGTGGTATCTACTTGATTATTGATGCTGGGTGGTTGGTAGATGTGTGTGTATATACACAGTGCTTAATCATTGGATTTTCTGTATGGTTTTTATGTACTTTTTCTTAGGTTGAAGGTGACATTTAGGAAATTTACATATAGGTTAGTTTTTATGTCTATGCCAAATCCTATGTTTAAAAAAAATTTATCAAGTTTCTTGTTTTACTGTTTTGTTACAGTTTCTTAAGATTATGAGACTGTCATCTCTGTAGAATCCTGTATCATTTTTATCGATTATTTTACTTAGTTTATGTAGCAAATGTATACTTATGAACTTGCAATTCTCTGTACCATCAAAGCTTCCCATCGTAGTGTCAAAGGTTCCTTCTTTTTTTATCTATGCATCTTTTTTATATTTTTAATAAGTAATTTTTGGGGAGTGTTTAATGACTTCTTTAATGTTTTTAAATTTCATTTGTTTATTTTTATTTGTTTTTGGGCTTAGATGACCTTATCTCGCATGGGGTTCTGTCATAGAAGATTAGAATTCTTTTATATCTTGTTGTATAAATTGGCAATTCTGTTTGTTTTTTAGGTTGTAGAACAGTTTGTCTATATGTTTGAGATAAGGTAGTATTTACACTATTTACTTTATTTTGACTGTTGCCCATATCTTCTTGGTAGCCTTAATGAATTTTGTACTCCCAACCCAGGATATGAAAAGACAAGGAGAACTGATTTTTGTTGATGTTTTGTCTTTAGCCAGTATTATAATTTCACTACACATAATGTTAATAATAGTCTATATTTTTATTTTATCTACGCTTTGACAATATAATTTAATATAAAACATTTATTTAATAAGAAAGTCCCATAAATACTTGTTGAAAAATAAAATCCTTACATTTGCATTGATAAAGTCCTACAGTAGATGAAACATGTTGACTAAGATAAGTTTTCTTTTTGTCTTCATTCACATCGTTCTTTTATAGATACATTTTAATCATATCTAAAATTTTATATATATATATATATATATATATATATATATATAATAGGTGATGAAAGCATTTTAAGCTTGGAATAGAATTTCTATAATAAGGAGTAACATGGAAAGAATTGTAGTATTAAGGTTCTGAATGATACTTCACATATTTATTTATTTCTCCATTACCATAACTGAAATCTGATGTGGGAATGGGAGTATTGATTAGAATGTTGCAGCTATTTATCACTCAACCATAAACCTGCATTGCTCTCATAATGGTTCAGTTCTAGGGTGCTGTTCAACTGTGAAATCAAAAGTAGTCACAAGAAATTAGTCTCATCTATTAGTGGGTTCAGTAGTAGTTGAGCTTATGGTAGAAAATTGTTGGTTGAAAAAAACTGTCCATCTTTTGGAGATCATGGGTCAGTGCTAGCTTATTGTTCAACATGTAGAGCTGGAATGATTAGGGTAAAAAAACAAAAAGCAGGTCAGTGGCATTCCATTTCTTCCACAGGCAGTGATGATTTGTCCTTTTCCTGAATGTGGTCTCCAGGGGTTAGTTTCTGGCAGCTTTAATGGTTAATGGAAGCATTTTGTGTTGTGGCAGTGACTGAATAGCACTGTCTTCATTTGTAATCCTCTTTGTTTGGGGAAATAGTGGGGCAAGTAGAAATGACACACAACTTAAGGTGTGGGAGTACAGGAAACACAAGAAAACTGGCTTGAAGAGATATCCAGTTTGTATCATAACTATACAGGATTTTCTGAGGTACTTGTGAACTACATATAACCTACTATCTATATATAAAATTCTGTTAGTCTGTCTATCTGTCACACCCTTTAGAATAGCCATACATTAGTGGCATGAAACCAAATTTTGGGAAGAATAGCAAACAAATAAGGGATACAAAGCACAGTTGGTTTTATTAAGATGCATAGCTTACTACAGTAGATTTAATATTTTTTTTAAAAAATTAAGTTTTCTTATTTAAAATACAAAATATTCTCTCTATTTTAAAAGCAATTTAATGATTAAAGTAAATAATTATCTAATAAAAAGGTTATATTGTTTTTTGCATATCTTAAATTTTTATTTTTCATCAATTGTTTTGCAAAATTGTATGACACTTAGAGCTTGTAAATCATGACCAAAAATGTTAGTGATAACTTCAACAATACTAAATTCTGTGAGGATTTCAACAGTTGTAATAAAATTCTCGTTATATAGAAACTAGGTTTTTCAGTCTTATTAAATAGGCTGTAATATAATGTTGATTCTTGTAATTGGTTTGATTTATAATTTGATTTTTTGTGTATGCAGGTCTACAATCTGAAGGTGCAATGGAATAGTGACTCTTCTAAGAGTATTAAGAAACAGGAAAATTTAATTAGAAATAAAGAAAAGAGTGTTAGTATCAGTCCTCTATAGCAGTGAATGCTAGACAATGTCATCACAGGTGATTTGAGGTAACAAAAATGTAGTTTTACAGAAGGAATAATACTTTGACCTGAACAAGAGTATTGAGAAAATGTAAATAAAACAAATATTTATACATAGAATGAAAGTTGAATTTTTAGGGCACATAACGAGGAAAGAGGGATAGAAGAATATGACACTCACAGGATATATTGGAAACCAGACAGACAGCAAGAAACCAATCTTGCAAGCTTGTGTAAATGGATGGTAGCAGTGTTGGGAGTGATGGTGAGAAAATGTTACGAAGAACTAAAAAAAAAATAGAATAGGGAATTGTGGAAATCCCTGATTGCCCAGGTCCTGAAGGGGGACAGTGGACATGAAAGTGCTATAATGATAATTTGTAATGGTGTTTGTCATAATTTATCTATTTCTTCTTGGATGTTCCCTTAGCAGATGATGGTTGTGAAAATATTACCAGAGTTATCTCCCTTCCCTCCAAACACAACCCTGACTAATGATTATTAATGCAACAATGAGTCAGTGCTGTATATTGCTTCAAAAAGGGTGTTGGATATTGTGTTGGGTGTTTGTGACTGGTACAACCTCCCTAATCTGACCAAATGTCAAACAGACTTTATAGGAAGGGCTTCTTGGTTGGTCTGAGAAATTTTCAACATTTACTTATACATGTATATATAGATGGTATATATATATATATATATATATATATATATATCTCAAAGCTGTAGAGCCAATATACGAGATCTCTAATTCTATTTTTCAGAGGTTTGACTTCAATCAATACATATGAATGGTAAATAATGTGATCAGTTTAACTAGTAATACAAGACATTTTGACACCACCACATGAAACATCAGATTACTTTACAGATTTGACATTGATACTACAGAATTTTTACAGACTTTGGTCTCTTAGCACAAACTGAAATATTTTTAATAGCATATTGTTAATCATGATAGTTAAGTTTTTCATTTATTTTTCATCAATAGGAATAGATATGTTCACCTGTTGTTTGGTTAACATTGAAAAACATCAGCATCATGAACTTTTGGATCGTACTTATGTAGAATGAGGGACCATGGTTACAAGTAAATAAATGACAGAACTGCCCAGCAAACTGAATTGACAAAGTTTACAATAAACAATAACAAGAACAGGGTTAAAAATAATATAAAGCAACCAAACAAAATTAACAATAAGGCAAAGCAACAGTAATATAACAAAAAGTTCACAAACTAAGAATTGGGGTCAGCCGAGCCCGTCGCTAGCGACGGCCTCGGGTCAGCACACACATGCAAGTTCAGATGAGTTAATGTAGCATTCTGATTTCAAGACAGACCAGGACTGAGTCATATGAGGCAGAACTGGCCTATTTTATTGGCTAGGAAATCCCAGCATGCATTTGTGTGCTTCTGCCCTATAAATTGGGGAGGGGAAATTGCTTTATTTTAACCAACAACATTAAAGTATTTGAGAGATTTCACTAAGTTTGGATATCTTCATCCCTTTAAATCTATTTTTTTTTTCATAGTGGATTTCTACTAACATAATAAACAAACATAAATTTTTTGTGAATATTATTAAGTTAATAAACATCAAAATCATAATTTTGTCACTACTTAGTGGCCATTGTTTGTACTATAAATATAAATACATTGTAATTATTTTTATTTAAAAATTTTTTTATCAACCAGAAAATGTCATAGAAGTGTCAGCAGAAAGGTCATAACTTTGGTGTCTGGCCAGGAAATTTTCAGCTAAATTTTTACAAGACGCATTCAGGTTAGCTAACCTGATGGGTACAATGTGAGGGTAAACTTTAGCATTATACTTACAACGTAAAACTTCATTAAAACTTAGTTTTGATATTTTCAATAATTACTAGTCTCCAAGTCCCATGGATAACCTAGAAATTTCAGTGGCCATAATTCTAACCGTGCTTGGAGTAAGCACTGACAGGTCAAAAGATATTTGGTGAATTGTAGGACAATAATTGAAATAAAGCACATCTCTCAATATTTTATCTGTTTACTTCATTTAACTTAACAGATCATCTGCTCTCTAAAAGATTGATTTAAAACAAAATTCACCAACTAGAGGAGCTAAAAGAAAAATCCTAGCTTCAGCACTATATGCAGGTATAACATTTTTGTGCAATTTTTACAATGCTTTTGGTGTTATGATTTAAATTGATTGAACCACTAATAAAGAAATGCTAGCAAATTTGAAGAATTTTATATGCATTTTGGGCATTTCTGTCTGGCTTTGAAATATGGTATTGTCACTTTACAATAATTTTTTTTTTTTTAATTTTTTTGCACTTGTTTTCATTCTTATGTTTTAGTGAAGTAAGTTTACACAGTGCCTTTTTTAAGTATAATTGAGATGCATACTGAGGTCAACACTAAACGGCAATGCTTGAATACTGTCTTCAGGTTTTGTGTTAAGTTTTGGCTCGACTATTTCTATATTCTCAACAATGGTTCATTATGGGTAACAAGGTCTATTGTATTAACTGTTTGTTGAGTAGGCAGTAACGGTTACTTTTCAAATTATTCTAGAGGCTATTTAGTAGAAATAATGGTGGACATGAATGAGGTTATTTATAGCTATTTCAGTGTTGTTTAACTTTGACCTACATATATAGTCTTGCTGAAGCAACTTGCATGGATTGAAGATTGGGTTCAAGCATGAAACACTGTCACCATTAAGTGTTGACCTGTGTCCATTTTTATATTTATCTTTATATAAACTCTATCACTGATATTGAGCACTTTTACCCTTATAGCATACTTTAAAAACTATGATTTGTCAGATTTTGTTAAATGAATAAAACATCTTTAGCTGTGTTGGATTAGTTTTTATACTGTAATGGAAAAAAAAGATGTGTGCCAAAACTAAGTTCAATTGTATTAACAAAATTGGGGTCCAAAATTCAACCATCACCTCACTCCCAAAGTGAAAATCATACTTTTGCTCACTAGCTCAAAAATCCTTCTTTTCTCTCAAAGCTCCAAAAATCTAACTTCCCCTAGTAAGCAAAAACACAGCCTTTATTCACTGAGCAAATTTTATGACTTGGAGGGAAGAAAATTAGCATAGTTTCTGATATTCATAGCAGTTCTTTCTGTGCTAACAATTCTCTGCAATTTTTTCTTCGGCAGACCACAAACTGTTTTGTTACATATATATTGTGGTGGATAAGAAATTAAGAATTAAAATCAACTTTCTTGTTCACTTTTACAAAAATTCACAATGACATGTGAAACCCTGGTTTTTCCCAAATAGAAAAAGTATTGACCATGAGCTTAAAGAAAATGTTGAAACAAGTAGATGTTAAATTAATGTTCTGACCAATGGAAGCGATTTGCAAGACTTGAAAGGACTTAGTGATCAAGTATGAAAAATCTGAATGACTATAAATTACTTGATCAGGTCAGTCAGTCAGATGGAAGCAGCTAGATGAAACAACAAAAATGTAACAGGAGAAATTTCAACCCCGACCCAAATATTGTCCTCTTTCTCCTTTCTCGTGTGCTGATTCCTTTTACTACTTTATCTCCATTCAAAGCCATTTCTACTAAACAAACTGGATGCATAAATTCTTTCCAACAAATTACTACTACAAACATTTCTTGATACCCTAAACTTTCTAATTGAACATGAACTTTTATGAATTCTTTTAATAAATTTCTATTTTAAAATAAAAAATGTATATATTTTTATGCTTCCACTATTCCATACTAATTCACACAATCTTGAACCTTCTAATGCTGAAAACCTGATAATTCTGGATAAAACTTGTAAGCTGTAGGGAGTTTGGTTATGTATGACACAAGACCAAATTAATAAACATTAACCATCTCCCTACGGCCTCAATATTATTGGTTTATAAGCAGACATTTAGAGGAATGTTGCTTACATTAGTACCAGCAGCCTTTTGAATGTTGATTCTGTACACTATTAGAATCTTTTTGTTGTCTGCATCTTGAGTAGGTAAGATGTTGCTTAGAAAAAAAAAAAAAGGACTGCAAATGTTTTCAGCTAGACACAGTCTTTTGGGGAGTGGGTGTGAACAAGTTAGTATATGCAATTGATATTTTCTATGGCTTCTCTTAGCTTGGATGATTGCTTCAGTGCATTTGGGGATTGATGCATACTACAAGACACTCAGAATCTTGATAGATATGAGATGCCATTCTTCATGGCTGCTTACTCATATTTCCCGATGATTATATAAATTCTTTTGATGTAACCTCCTCTTTAACTTTGCCAATGTTTGCTTGAGCAGGCCGGTCATCCAGTAATGTGACACTTGTGTCAACCACATATTGCACATGTGATATGGCACTCCATTATAATGGAAAATTCTAAGACTGGTGTTGGGTGGTCCTTCAACAGATCTATATACATTGGCAGAAAATAAAGTTGCAACATCCTGGATGTACTTCAATTTGCTCAAAATTAAATTTACAGCTAATATAGCTCGATTATACCAAATGAATCTCTCTCTCTCTCTCTCTATATATATATATATATACACACACACACACATATATATATATACACACACACATATATATATATATATATGCACACATAAATTTCAATATGTGACAATTGCAAGATCAAATGTATTAACAGTAGGTGAATATTAATATATTGTATACCTTCCTTGTATACCTTCCTGTACTTTCACATGCATGTAATTGTACAGATGATAAATACCAATCCGTGATATTATTTCACCTTTCTTGAAACTGTTGATGCAATTTAGCAAGAGTTGTAGGTGGGTTAAGTTCAATGAAAGACAGGTCTAATTATGCTAGCTGGAAAAGTTGCTGAAAACTTTGCAGAACATGTTGTGTTGCATGGGTATCATAACTACGCATTCAGCACAATGTCGTCTTGTTGCAGGATTGACAGCAAAAAGAGTTGTGTATATATATATATATATAGAACTGTTCAATGTTTTCTCTATAAAGAGCAGGTGAGTTTAGTAACCTGGCTGAATAACTAAGTTCAAATACAATATTTATATTTTTAACAGTATCAATGTTGCCAAAAGTTGAACTGGTGCATTGTGGGTAAATAGACTCTGGAAGGTGTCACTTCCTTTGGTCTGTTATAAATGCAAACTGCTATCACTTGCATGAACACAGAAGATGCTCTCAGCATTGAAATCTACAGAACTCCAGTTTATCTGGTGTTGCTGTGTAAGCAAAATTCTGGATAGAGGTACATGCATCCATAATCTATCTAAACTTATTTATAAATGGAACTTTGTCTGTGTGTATGTGTGTGTATACGTTACATATAGACTCTGAAATGGCTGAACCAATTTTCTTGAAAATTTACACAGTTGTACTATAAGCATCTGCAAGTGTTCTTAGCTAGGTTTTGTGTTGAGGTACCCCCGATAAATATCGATAATCGAAAAAATCAGGTTATAGAAGGAGTGGTCCAATTTTAATCAAATTTGATACACTCATAGACAAATACATAAACGATATTCAGAAGTTTCAAGGTTGCAGTTCTTACAATAGTGCAGAAAATTTTATATCGATACCAGGAAATCAAAATTTGACTTACATCCATTCATTTTTCTTTCAGTCTACGGTTTCGCTTTAACTGGAAACAACTATTGCTTTTTAGTCTTTCATACCAATGTCCAGAGTCTGAGCTCCAGGACCATGGATTAGTTTTAAAGCTTACATTACACCCAAGCAACACCGGGCTATACTGCTAGTATAAATAAATTATACCCAATATTTAATGGTAGTACACAAATGGCCATAATCTGTGTTGTGGACACCGTGCAGTCTGTCATTACTGCTCTTAGAATCTATCTTAGTAAGCATCTATATGATACAGCAGTCCAAAGCCTGGTATACAAGTGTAGGAGTGTTCGACTACAGTTGCTAACCTTGAAGCAACACCATGTGAAATATGCACAGCAATTTTCTGAAACAAAATTGATTTTAAGATTTTTTTATAGCTGCATCAAAATTTCAATGATTTAAATTTTAATATTAAGAAAATAGCAGACTTTGTGAAAATTTATTTCAAAGGTAACTTTCTTACCATGTAAACAAAAAGTACTCTGTCAGAAAGAGATAGTTAAAATTTCAAGGGCACATAGGGTGAAAGGAAAATTTTATCTCTGGGCAGATTGAAAGCAAGAGGAACAATAAAACCACGCATAACCTACGTAACAAACTTGAGTAAATGGGTAGTAGGACAAAGTCTAGAAGAGATGATGAAAAGACAAAATTTATTAAGAGCTCTAAAGAATAAAAAAAAAAAAACAAATTGTAGAGAACAATGATTACCAATGTCCTGAAAGCATATGGCACATAGAAAATTACAATACAGAAGAAATTTCACTTTAAACAAATAAATCCTGGGCAAGTAAGAATTATCTGAGCATAATGTCAATGGCTATTGTAGTTAACAGCTATATTAAAATGCAATATTCATATTTTTAACGGAATCATGTAGCACGAAGAGGTTCAAACTATTTATATTGTATAGACTATTGTCTTCATCTTTACTGCCATGTTTACAATTTTTCAGCTGTTGTACACACCAGCCTTATTCAGGTTCTAGGAATTTTGGTTCAAAATTTCTATCACCTGAAGAAGGTTGGAGTGTACAACCAAAACGTAAAGATGAGGACAATAATTCAAACAATGTAAATAGTGTAAATACTACCTCATCTCAGAAGTATAGACAAATACTGAAGAGGTTTGGGTTCACACTTTTTTGCTTTGTTGGGTTCGCAATTTTTTTGCTTTGATTTTTATTTACATTTTAAATCTTAAAATGAATTATTCTCTTGAATATTTTTTATCTTACTTTTGGCATTGTTTGAATAAGACATTTTATGGAGTTGTTTAATAGGTAGCCAATTAAAAACAAGTCAGGAAGACTATAAATTCTGGTTTTAGTCAAATATGTCAATTATGCTAATATTAGTAAAAGGAATCCATTCTATGTCCCTTTGCCACTCATCTAAATCATTGTATTGTCATTGATAGAGAAGAGATAGATGAATGAAATTAGTATTTCTGTCACATTCTGCAAAATATTCACTGATTAATGATTGTGAGCAAAACTGTTTTTGGAAGAAATATCAATATTAAACATGGAAAATGTTTTTCTGTTCCTACTAGATTAGAAGACCTGCAGTACTTTTGTAAATTAGTACAGAACAGGTAGTTTCAGAATAAGAGCTATTTATAAAAATTGCTGAAGATTAGAAATTGTACTGATTTGCAGGGTGCCTTTAAGTTGAAACATCTTTGAAGGCTAAATACGAGAAAATGTTTTGTTTTTTCTTACAATAAAATTAAGCTACACCATTTTTATTTAATGATAATGAGAACAGAGAATTGTTTATTAGGTATAATTAAGCTTATGTTTGCAAGGTATTTGTAAGATTTTTCCATTGGCAATCATTGTTCTCTACAATTTGTTTTTTTTTATTCTTTAGAGCTCTTAATAAATTTTGTCTTTTCATTCCTGTATTCATTATTCAGTAATGTTCATGCACCACAATATTTCTATATCCATCTTGTTTATATAGCTATTTTAACCCATTGATATAAGTTTTATAGGCTAAACTATTAGCAAATAGGTCTAATACAGCTGTTATGATTGTCTTCTATTGATTGTTAGACTGTTTTCTCATGATGAGAAGTTAATTCCCAATGACTTGTAAAAGAAATATTCTCATGATTTCTATCAGAATTTCTGGAACGAGTTATCCTTATTTACACTATTTACAATCAGGCTATGGTTTTCATCCGTCTTGTTATCATAATGTTTCAGCCATTGGGTCTTCTGGCCTTCCTCAGGTGTATATTCATCTATGTAAACTACAGTAAATTCTGAACTTCACCCTTTATTTAATCTATAGTGGATAGACTGCTTTTGTTTCACTACCCATGTTTAGAGATATGTTGTCTTGTTCTTTTTTTTTTTTTTTTTTAGTACAGCTCATTTATTGCTCACCCTCCTTTCACTAAGCCCAAATGCTCTCTGCCCAGCCCAGAGATTGAACTCACAATTTCTATGTCACTGAGCAACACTAAAAATAACTAGACAAGATATCCCTCAACATGGGCAATGGAAAGAGAACAGTCTAACCCTGTATATTGAATAAAAGATTCAGTTTGAAATTCCCTGTAGATTACTGTATCCATATTCACCTGATGAAGGCATGAGGGCACAATAACTGAAACTTTGTAATGACAGATAAGGGAATAGTTTAACTGTAAATATTGTTTTTATGTATTCATCAAATCTCTTATTTCTCCAAGTATTTATATATTAAGATCATATTAATATTGTACAGTTTTGTGCCATATTAACTTATTTGTTGAGATATTTTATACTTAAACACTTACTTAATACTATCTCTATCTTTATTATTAGAAATTAGATGAAATTACTTTTGCTTTATTTTAGTAAATAAATGTAAATTTGTTAAACTTTAAAAAATTATGCTAATGTGTGCTTGTTTTTTACTTTCATAGGCAAACAAGTCAAATAGAACTATCATGGTATTTCTTTTTTATGCTAATCAGTTGTACTTTATAAAACTGTTTTTCATTAAAATAAGAACAAAAAATACAAAGTTTTGTTGCTTATAGAAAGAAACTTTGGAATAACAGCATATGCATCAGATGCCACAAGGGATTGGGTATATGTGCATCAACACTCATACATGACATGCCACAGGGGAGACACATGTAGGGAAAGCTATACACAACAAGTCACAAGAGACTGCATTTTCTGTACACAAATGCGTTTCAACTCTGAATAATTAGTACTATATTTTTATATTAGATTCTATAGAAGTGGCTCTTGATTTTGAAAAATTCTCAAAACATCTTAAATTTTAACATTCTGTACATCTAAAATTCATTCGTTATAAAATGAAAATAAAGAAAGATAACTTTGAAGTATTTTTAACTTAGTTACAGAGAAATTCATATTTTAACTTAGTTGCAGGGAAATTAATATTTCTTTAAACCTCCTTGGAATGTGCCATGTAATGGAAAAGTTACTAATTTTCCCTCTGTAAACTTTTACATCTGGTTGTTTATAAACATTTATTTGAATGTTCTGAAATGATTTTTAATTGAATCTAATGTCGATCAAGTGTTTCTGTTAAAAAGTCAAGTCCTTCCTAGATTTTCAGTTTTGAAGTTAAAGGTGTAAATATGTTGTTCATAGATGTAACTAAGTTTTTTCTTTTAATGTCATAATATAGCTTCCCTGTGCCATTTCTATAAATACTTTCATGGTAGTTGTTCTTATCAACTTTCCTATATGAATTTAAGTGCAATACTAGATTAGCTGCAAGTGTAAGTTCTAAGCTAACAGGTTTTTCTTTTTTTCTGTCTTATGGAACTCTCTTCTGATTTGCTCTCTGGTCAAACTTTGGATTTAAATTTTTTGAAGAACAACGTCAATTATTATCTTTTCCCTTAATTCCTGTTTTCATTGTTCTCTCTCTTTGATGTTTTTTTTTTTTCATATTCTTTCAAACTGAGTTACCCCTTTAATCTTAGTGACTTTATTGCCTTGCTTGGATGAAATGAAGATACGTTTCTAAAAAGAAAATTAACCCTTTATTACACATGAGATATTAATTTTAAATTTCTTGTCACCAAAAAAAGCCTTTTCCAATTTTGTTCCTCTACTCCTCTTTTGGCTTTTTGCCTTTATATAATTCCACCATAACTAATTTTATATTGCTGTGCTACTGTCACCATTTCAAGAGTGACTTCATTAGTTTTCCATAAATATCTGAGTTGACATCAAATGCGCAAGTGTGTATATGTGTTTATATATTATGGAGAAGTGTTTGATAAGGTACAATATAAAGAATCTTCTCTGAACATGTGATTGATGAGGAAGTTTTAAGAAAAAGGGGATATTTAGAAACAAATAGTTAAAATTTCTAGTTCACATAATGAAGAAAGGGCTTGGAGAATTTAATACTCACAGGACATACTGAAGGCATGAAGGACAGAGGAAAGCAGAAAATAACCTATCTGACAAGCTTGGCAGAGCAGGGATTAGGAGGGATAGCAAAAAGATAAATTTACTAAGAACAGAAAATTACTAATATCCTGGAAAGTACAGGTTGTGTAGCCTGCCAATATTGAATTGTTGTAAGCAGTATTATTTATTGATTCAAATGTAATTTGTCAGGGTTTACTTTAGGTATTAATAGAGAATTCTTGTAGTTAAAAAAATCTCAACTAAAGATTTAATACTCTCTACAGAACAAGACAAGTGAAGGCCTATGATGTGACATTGAAAAGGAGATAAGTTGCTTCGGTATTTGGTTGAAGATTTTGTGATATCAGTGTGAAAAACAGCTGACCTGTCACAAAAATGGACTCAGACATTTATTCCCCCACCCCTGGTTATCAGTTAAATGAAGTGGATTTCACAAGAACATAGCAAGTGGCTTGGACAAAGTGAGTCACTGATTGAAGAGAAATTACTTAGGCAAAGATGACATGATAAAGAACAATGTTCTCTCTAAGACAGTGATCACTGCTGATGAATAGATGAAGAGGCCCCATAGAGAATGACATGAAAGGAAAGGTGCTAGACTGTTCCCTACCCCATCATGTAGGCTTCACTCATCTACAGCAAGAATGAAATTTGCTAAAAAATTTTTTGGTTTTAGTTTATGGGTAATAATTTGGTCAAACAGTTAATTTTAAGCTGCAAGCATTTGACTGGTAGGTGCTGCAAAGAATATTGGGTATATTTGTTAAATTCTAAATGAATAACATTTAATAATGTAAACTGCTAAATCAAATATCTGGGGAGCATGTTGAGATCCAAAGATGCATTGGCATGGCCAAGGACACATTTAAAAAAGCTAACCAGAGTACTGAGAGACAGGAAAATCTCATTGGAAACAAAGAATACTGGATTGCTATGTGCTGTCTGTTCTTCTGTATGGCAGTGAATGTTAGATGATCTCCTCAAGGATGAAGGAGAGGCTTGAGGCAGCAGAAATGTGGTTTTACAGAAGGATGCTGAGGATACCATGGTCTGAACATGTGACTAATGATGAGGTGTTGGAGAGGATGGAGACAAGGAGAAAACATACTTAATATAAGGAAAAGATGGATGAAGTTTCTGGGATATGTAATGTGGAAGGAGGGCTTGGAGAATTTAATACTCACAGGATGGATAGAGGGAAAGTGATGGGGAAAGCAGCACTAGACCAACTTGATAGGCCTGCGCAAATGGATGGCAAAACAAGGTTCAAGAGGGATACCAAGAGGATGAATTTTGAGAGTGACAAGAGACAGAGCCAAGTGGAAGTCCATGATTGCCCTACATCTGGAAGGGACACAATCCATGAAGAAGATAGATTCACTGTTAATGTTTGTTCATCAAATAATTTTTTTTACTGAAAGCTGAAAAAACTATATTTTATATACTTTTAAAAAGACTGAAAGTTTTGCAAAGTTCTTTTCATAGAAAATGTAATTGATTTTGGTTATATTTCAGTTTTTGTTTGCATCATCTTCAGAAACATTAACTCAATCCCCTCCCACTTTTCTTCTTTATCTGAGATAATGTTTTCGTCTGTACTTTTTAGAATATCATGGACTGAATATATGTAGAGTGACAAAAAGGATGCTTATACTCAACACCAGAAAGCGATAGAATTTCTAGGTCATATTAGGAAAGAAAACTTGGATATATTGAAGGCAAGAGGAAAACTGTATAATCTATCTAACGAGCTTGTGTAAATAGATGGCAAAACAAGGTTTAGGAGAGATAACAAAAAGACAAAATTTACTAAGCTGCAAAGGACAGGAAATTGTGGAGAGCCATGATTGTCAAAATCCTGAAGGGACACATCATACAGAAGTTTGTACCTTGTATAATAATATGTATTCATTCTTGCAAGAAATAAGGTAGGAATATTGTGCTGAATTCTGTTGAGTGGTATTTCTACAAAGAACTTAATTTAGTTTTCATCAGTAGCATGAGTCATTCATGAACAATGCAATCTTTAAATGCTGAGTAGAGACTGACTGTTACATAATTTTAAGTCAGTCATTACTTAGTACCTGAAGATTATGTTCTGCATGAAACTCTGAGTTGTGTCCTCGGAATAATGCATGTGTATATTAATATATATAATAGCTGTTATATTACATTGATCAGCATTGAGCACTATTTTGATAACACCAGCACTAAATGTAAGATATATATATATATATATATAGTAGGTTGTTCATAAAGTTCATGCCAATTTTTAAAGGAATTAATGCCATTATATATTCATTCAACTAAATATGAACCATTTCGCTGTACAACTTCTGTTTTGGTTGTTTCTTTGCAATGAACTCATTAAGGTGGTGTTTGTCATCCAAAGAATTTTTTTAACATTGAGATTATTTTGCAAGGACCTGAATAAATTAAATTCTGAAGGTGCAATATCTGCAACAATTTGTGCTGGGTTACCAAAGAAACGTGAGGTCTGGCATTGTCCTGATTGAAAACATGTTTCCTGTTAATCAATTCTGGGTGTTTTTCTTAAATTGCTGCCTTTAATTAATCTACTTGTGAGCAGTACTTTCCAGAATCAATTGGCTGGTTACTTGGCAAAAGCTTATACATAGTACAGGATTTCTTTCCAATTCCACCAGATCCACAGCATGACTTTTTTAGACTGAAGACCTGCTTTTAGGGTGGCTAAAGTTGGCTCATGTCGCTTACCCCAGGATCTTTCATGCTGAACATTGTTGTAAGCGCTTTATTTCTTATCATCTGTCACAGTTACCTTCTAAAAGGGTACATTTTCATTGCATTTATACAGCAAATCATAGATAGAAATGCGATTCAAAAGATCATGTGGTACCCAAACATCGTAATTTGAGTACCCAAGTTTTACTTTTTGCTCATGGATGGTGGATTTTGATAAAATTAGTGTTTCCCTCATTCTGTAATGCAAGTTATTTTTTATCAATATCTTTATTTGGTTATCATCTGTAGTGGCGGGTCTGACTGAGCATTTTTCATCAGTTAAACTACAATCGCCATCTCCAAACTTAGCAAACCACTTCTGTACAGTTCTGTCAGCTAAAACATCTTTTCACCATACACAGCACATTTTTTGTTGCTTGCAAGACATTTTTGCCTTTATGGTTATAAAAAAGCATCAAATGTCTAAAATGTACCTTATAATTTTCTGTTTTTATAGGGATACAAAATTGACACAAATGAAGAATTTAAACTTTCTTTCTCAAGATAATTTGAAGTGCGTGCTAATCAGAAATGTAAGCATATTTGATGTCTTCTAACATGTTAAGACATGAACTAAAAATCACCATGAACTTTCCAGATAACTACACATGTACACTCTCACACAGTCATCTGCAGACTGTCCTGTTTCACTGTATCACAGCTCATTATTACGGTTAGGCTTCTGATTGCTTCCAGCCAGGATTGAAACTCGACCAATTTGACATCCAACTAATCTAGTAGAGGAAGGCAGAATTCATTGTTACATACACAATGTAAATACATGCCAGTAGCTAAGTGTTCAATTCATTACTGAAGAGCAATGCATAAATAGTGGTGAGTAGCTATTGTTTTTAAAGTCTACCATTTCTTCATAGTGCTCAATTGAAAGACGATAGCGTAAATAATCATTTGCAGACAGTTCTGTTTTGCTGCTAGGTGGCAGCAATAAGGGACTGGAAATATTCTGAATATGCTTAAACTTCTCTCACTTTGTAGATTTTTCTTAGATTAACAATACTGCTGGGTGTCTTTTTTATAATTTTTATTATAACCATGATAGATGCTATCATAAAAATAGAAAACCAAGTATATTTGAATCGTGCAGTGTATTTGCTGTATACGAGTTTGTTTTTAAGATCCTCATTTACTTCTGTTGACAGATTGTAAAGGTATGTATAGATATTGTTAAAAGCTACAAAGGGTATGAAGTTGAATAGAGCCAGGGTCACTTAGGCTTTTGAAAAGACATGGCGTATAAAAAGATGTTTTGGCATAATGAACGTAATAAATTGAAAATTTTGAATTTCTTTCAGCTTTCAACCTTATTTTTCTATTGTTCATTTTTCTCCAATAGTTTATAAGCATTTATAAATCATTCTACAGCTCTGGCCAAAAGTTTTGCAACACTATGTAAAAGTATAGTTTCAGATATTTTTGAATACCAAAAGTGAGTGAAACCATGAATAATCAATAAATAGGATGTGTTTAATTTGCTTATGCAAATTTTAAGTGATTCTGTACATCTAATTGTGATCCAAATGGGAAAAGGTCATTGTTCCAAATCCAAACAATCTGTTATCGTTGCTTTACACAAAGTCGGTCTTAACTGTTGTCAAACAGGAGCAGGTTTATGCATAAACAGTCACAAGAAGAGTCCAGAAGTGGAAGAAAACTGGAAAAATCAAAGTTAGGATTCAAAGTGGTTATCCAAAAGTGTCTACAGAGCGAGATGACCGGTGACTGGTGCAACTTAGTTTGTCTAATCAACAGGCCAGTAGTCAACAGATACTGAAGGAATAGTCCAGCGGTGGTGTGGCAGCTTCAGATCGCACTCTCTGGCAGTGTCTGTTGATGAAAGGATTGATGTCAAAAAGGCCTGCAAGAAAGTCACTTTTGGCATGAAAAAATATGAAAGATCGACTAAATTTCTGTCAAATTTATAAAAGTTGAACTGTAAAAGACTGGGGAAAAAAAGGTGATTTTCTCTGATGATGTGTCAGGAGTCAGTGAATGATTTCATTCTGATTCTGTGGTATACACAGTCAAGCATCTGGACCTTGTTCATATTTAGGGGTGCTTCTCCTTTCATGGTGTTGGAGAATTAGTGATTGTACCCAAAGGTATTTCGATGAACAAGGAATAGTATATGGACACTATCAAAAATAGACTACCACAATTTTTGATAGAAAACTACCCTGATCGGGATGTGGTGTTTCAACATGATGGTGCACCTTGCCATAAAGCAAAAGCTGTGAGGAAATGGTTTGAGGAAAATAACTTCAGAGTTCTGCAAAACTGGCCTGCTAAGTCACCTGATCTCAATCCCATTGAAATTTATGGTCCATCCTGAAATCAGAGGTACGTGAAGCTGCTCCAACAACAAGAATTGAACTTGAAGCTGTCTTACAAAGATGTTGGACTTCTATTAGATCTGTTTAAAATCACTAATTGAGTCTATGCCAAAGTGAATAAAACTTGTTCTTAAAAATAGAGGAAGGCACATAAAGTATTGAATTTAACATCAAAATTTAACATACGTCATAATAAATAATTTTCTTTACTTTGAAATAGTTTAAATTATTATTTTTAATGCTAGCGCAAAAATAGTTGTGTTTTGTTATTGATGACTCGGATTTTTTATGGTGTTGCAAAACTTTTGGCCAGAGCTGTATTCCTGCTCAAAACAATCACATTGGTTATTTGCTTGTTATAAAAAGCACAATTTTGGTTATAGTTAGAAATTATTTGTATGCTGCATTAAATCTGAAAAACAAGGAAAATTAAATTTTGTCAACATTTTTTGTAATTCTGGAAAAAGTATTGTTTCTTTTTGATATTAATACTTAATAATTCTTAATACTTCCAATTGAGGTTGTTATATTCACTTATTATGTACAAATACCCACAAAAAGGCATGCATCCATCTCTTCTCTCCAAGCTATGGATTAAATGGAACTTTTTTCTGAAAAACATCTTTAACATTTGTTCAAGTAAAATTCACTAGCGAAGAAAAGGATTCTTTCATTGTAAAAAAAAAAAAAAAAAAGTATTAGCTTTAAATAACCTACAAAAAGTTTAGGTGTAAAAAAAAAAGAAAAAACGAAAATCAAATCAATCAATAGCAAATAATAATATTTAACATGTTTTTTTTAGTTTTGTCTTTTAGGAGGAGTAACATTAAACTTTAGAAAAACTCAGAAATTTAACATAGCTCTAATGGGCTTAGTATATCTTAACTTTTTTTTGTTTTTTTTCCACTTATTAAAAAAATTGCATTGAATTTGTAAAAATTCATTGAAAAAGTATTTTTAAGTTTGTGGTTTAGGCAAATGTCTTCATTATTGAGTATTATCTGGTTGGAAGGAAAATTAATGCAATTTGTAGAACATTCAATCTATTTTGAAAGTGCAAGAACTTTTGAGCCAAATTCTATTCACTTGGATCAGTTAGTCAAGTGATACATACTTGGGTAATCATGTTTTGAAAAAGACATGAGTGATTGGGCAGAAAATTTTTCCATAGTAGGTTGCTATTACCTTCTGCAGTAGACTGGTTGCTAATCAAGGCTACAGAACCCAGCCTGTTTTGTTATTTAACCCATAGATGGAGGAAGAAGTGACAGATTAATATCTTTCCTAAGGGTATTTGCGCATAAGTGAATGCAACAAATTTAACTGGAATTTGTGCTTGGCTTGAATTCACTTAGATAATAGAATGAAATAACTTATTTTTGTGAGCCATTTCAGTGTGAAGAGCTACAAAGGAGAGGAAATTGTGGAGAACTGTGATCACCTACATTATGTGGGGACATGACACAAAGAAGAAAAATTTTGATTAAAATAAGTTTTTGTTTGATACCATAGCATAAACCTGACATGATTTGTTGTCAATTGTCACCGCACCATTTTTTCTTTTTCAATAGAAAAGCAAAATATAACTGAACATACATACAGTAAAACCTTAAAATAGTTTATTTAATTAGTAACTGTATATTATTTAATTAGTATAACTGAAAAGGTGATGTTGGCATCCCCTTCAATAACATTACTAATTTCTTTGTATTTCAGATGTTAGCAATTGCTGGTATTTATTGTTAATTTAAACTATTAAATGTTGTAAGAAAAGAATCTGACCTTTGCTTATAGATATTACTAGAATCATACCTGAGAAATAAAGATATTTATTTACACATGGATTGGCACTCCTACCTAAGACGCGTTGTTCTTCAGCTCTCTGCTTAAGATTAATTTAGTATCTGTGCACTTTGTCTAACATAGTATTCACAGGATAATTTTAATGTGGTTTTTAAAGCAGCAGAATGCTAGCCTAGTGGATATGTCACTTGTCAATTTACCTCCAGGTTGGATGTTTAAATCAGAAAAGAATTTTTGTTATTTTATATATTTTCTCTGTTTTCAATAGAAAAACAAGGAAAAAGTAACTTTGTTCTCTCTCTCATAAATGTATAATTCCCTTCCGTATACTTACTTACCCGACAGCTACAATCTCCAAGAATTTAAATGTAAGGTCAATACTCATCTCCTAACTCGCATCCTTTCTCTCAAGCTCTTTTCTCCATCCACTCCACCCCCATCACACCAGTTTTCTCATTCTTCTATTACCCTCTTCCTGACATCCCCTATAACCTATCCCACTTTTTCATCAGTTTCCCCCTATGTAACTCCCTGCACAACAGTGGCAGTAAAATTGCCTTGCTTGGGGTGAAATGGATATATATATATATATATATATATATATATATATATATATATATTTTTTTTTTTTTTTTTTTTTTTCCATTATATGTTGATTGGGATTCACTCTGTAGCATTCCATGAATTTCAATCTTCAACCTCCCAATTGAAAATTGTGTCACAGTGGTTTCTTCTTGGGGTTAAGCTTGCATGAATGCTTTAGTCCCTTCTTGGAAATACCAGGTGAAACATCAATCTTCTCCATGGGCCACATAAGCATGTTTGGCCACTTTAGCACATGGCAATAATTATTTTGGGCTATAGCAGTGTGTTATCTCTCAGGTGTCTATTCATTACTAATAAATGTGAGTCCTGGAAGGAGCTAAGTCCCTGTTTGTGAAGAGAATGGAGCACTGCATAACCCCTAACAATTTTGGCTCAGCTCTAATGATCACTGGTGGTTCTGTAATAGTGTATTAAATAAGGATAAGGTCTCTATCCTCTACCCCCTTCAATCAGATTGAGGTGTTATTATCCTCTGCTGATAAAGCTGAATGTTTTGCCTGTAAACTCTCTTCAAACTCTACTTTTGACTCATTCAGAATACCCACTGCCTAATTTCCTTCTTAGAACTGAGTTTCTGTTGAATGATATGCATATAACTCCTTGCACGGTTTCTATCATCTGTAAATTGGGAAAGAAAATTATTTCCACTTTATTTTGAAAACAAATTTTTTTTCTCTGTCTATGCATTTCTTTTTACAATTGATAGACTATAAAGCCTATTTGTTTATGGTCACTTCAAAATAATGATAAAATTTTCCTTATTGCTTGTATCCAAGGAAATCCAAATTTTTCTTGGAGAGGAATTATAAGTAATGGATGCGTTAGACTAGCTCTTATCTCTGTAGGTGATACTTCTGTTCCGGATGGCTGATTCAAAACCGATGTACTTTTTCCTGGATATTTTTGTCCAGAGAAATCTTAATTGTTATTTTGTGTTTGCTTTATTGACAGCATCTTCTATTTGCCATAGTTGAGGATACATTTAATGGTCTCTTATCAGTGGAGAGGAACAGGTAGTCTTGGTTTTGCTCAATCTTGTCTAATTCTGTCTAGTTAACTCTGGGTTTGATTCACCTTGGGATTATTTGAAAACATGAAATTTCAATGCATTTCATTTTTAATTTTCTTAACATTTGATCCATGTTCATGCAGTTTTAATAGTTATTATCTAGTTAGTAGACTCTTTCTTTTTCCTTTTCTTTCTTTTTGTTTTTTGTTCTTTTATGTGACACAGAAAATTGATCAAACTAGATCAATTTTCTGTGTCACACATGCTTAATGAATTAAAGAAAAGTAAGTTATACATAGCATTGTGCAAAGTACACCTGCACTTGGTGAAAGTATAACATGATTGTTGAATTTTATCACTTAAATTTACATGAAGTTAAAAAGTTATAAAGAATTGATTTTTATAGCTTTTGGAAATATGGCTGTATTAGTAGTTGATCACTAAAGTGTGTTATAATTCTGATGAATAGAGCTCTTAGCAGAAATAAGACAAAAACAGTGGTTTTGTTAAAGACACTGGGACAAGGAATGCTATTTTATGATCAGAATGTTATCCATGTGAGCAATACAAATATCTATGTCAAAGCATTTGATAAGATATTACACAAATACCTACTTGAAATACTAGATAAAAAAAAATTGATTCACCTGGGAAATGTATCTGAGTAATCAACTTCTATTAAAAGCAACAAACAGTTTGTATATAGACAATGAAATCAGTAAAAGTACAAAACTAGAAAAAGGACAAAGTAGTAAAAGAAATCAACAAAAAAGGACCCACTCTGAAAGACAGTCTGTATAATTGTGAATGTGAACTACATATTGGGAATGTTGAAATTAAGCAAATGTAATAGTAGTTTAAAAGTGGCTAGAAATAGTGAAAGATATTTTTTAGAAACTAAGCAAAGGAAAATATTGTTAGAAACAAAAAGTGCTGAACAACTATGGAATATCTCCTGTATGGCAGTGAAATGTGAGATCTTTTGTATGATAGTAGATGTTGGACAATTTCCTTCCAGACTTTAAATAACAGATGTAGTTCTACTGAATATCATGGACTGAATATATGAGCAGTGAGGAAATTTTAAAGAAAATAGGAATAACAGAAACGTAATCAGAAAGAGACAGCAGAAATTTCTAGTAAAGAGAAGCCTAGAGAATTAAACACTCACAGAGCAAACTAAAGGCTAGAACAGTAAGTAACCTTCTTAATGAGCTAGTATGAACGAATGTCAAAACAGTGATATATATGGATAATAAAGAGCTAAAGATTATTTTGAGCAACAAAAGACCTGAACATTTCAGCTGTTTTATGCTCCAGTCTTCTTCAGGTGACTGAAATTTCAAAATGAATCTTTTATTTCATCCACTAGGGTAGATTATTTTAGTTCCATGTACCAGATCTTTCAGTTTTAGTTATTTCCCCTTAATTCAATTTGTGAATATGACAAGAAAGATGAGGAAAATAATCCAAACAATGTAAATAATTAAAATACCTTTCTCAGAAATATAGACAGATATTAAAAGTTGTGGAGAGCTATGATTTCCAAAGATCTTGGCAAATAAACGAATAATAGGTAGATTTTTATTCATATTATCTAATATTGAAAATTATAATGTAAAATATGTCTGTCATGAATTTTCCTTAGGAATAATAAGAATCATAATAATAAAAAGTAGTTTTTACAATGAAATGCAGTTAAGTGCCATATGTGATACATGCTTGGGCGATCATGTCTCGAAAGAGACATGACTGACAGAGTAGAAGATTATCTCACAGTAGGTTGCCATTACTTTCTGTGGTAGACTGGTTGCCAGCCAAGGCTATAGAACCCAATCTGTCCTGTTATTTAACCCATAACTGGAAGGAAGAGATGGATTAATACCTTTCCCAAGGGTTTGACTGAAAAGACAATTTTTCTGAAAATTGTGATGAGCATATCTAGAACTCTTACTGATTATTTAATTCTGTAATATAAATTATTTATATGAATAGATATTTGCAGGATTTTTTGTGACTTTAGGATTAACAACTTTTCTACAGTAATCAGCTAGAAAAAATAAATGAACTAATAAAAAACTTAAAAATCTACATATTAGATTTTTGTTAAATAGAGCTTGATTAGTGAATAAATTTTCATGAATATTATATTCTAAACATTTATTCTGATTATTATTTTCTTAACTAATAGGAAAATAAGGTTTTGTTTATAATAATCTTGTATTTGAAGAAATTTAATGAGATTGTGAGCAGAACAGATAAAATTGGAAATTAGGTAGAGGGGTGGGCTTCTTTCTCTTTTACCTATAAAATGTTACTAACCACAACATTTTTTGATCAGTAAATGTTTCTGCTGAAATGTAAAAACAAATTTACAAATGTTTTGTGCAAGTGTGTGTGTATATACATATATATGTGTGTGTGTGTGTGTGTGTGTGTGTGTGTGAAAACAAAGATATTTGTTCTGTTTGAATACCAGACTTGGGGTTGGAGTGAATGACGGATGGTTCAGATCAATACCTTTTTGAACTGTGGTTGGGTCTTTATAATCAATTGGATCTCATGAGCAGCTCGTTATTGGGGATTGATGTATAAAGCAACTGGCTGCATGTTATTGATTAATTGATTGGTTCACTGACTGACCAACTGGTTTATTATCTCTGACTGCAAGAATATTTCTTAAGTGGCAATGAGCAGTAGTAAAAATCAGTTATACTCACTCACCCTCTCTCCCTCTGGAATGCAAGTGGAAAATATGTGTGTATGTGTGTTCATAGTTTTTTTGTGTCCTATTAAGTTCTTTTGACTGTAAATTGTATTCTTTGTAAAATATTATCACACAAGTTACTTTAATTATTAAATAGAAAAGTATAAGGGAGTGCTGAAAAGCTTTTTGACCAAATATGGGAATTATTTTTTTTTTTCTAAGGGAATCTTGATTGGGCTGAGAACACATTCATGTATATGATTGTCTGTTATATCCTATATAATCTCAGACAGAAGCACATGGTGATTAAAAAAAATATTTATGCTTCTGTAGCACCACCTTTATTAGGAATGAAAAACTGATATTTCAATTTCTACCTGAATACCATTCCTCTGAACACATTCTTAGAATTCTTCTATAGGTGATTTAATTTTCTAGGAGTACCTGCTTTTCTCATAAAGGAACTTATAGGAAGTGTTTTAATGTTTTTTTAATTATCTTGTGTTTGTGTTATATGGAATGTAGTGATTATTGGCATAAAGTAAAATTGCTATGCCAAATTCAAATTCCATTGTGTTCACTTTTCCACAGATTTGTTGGGAAAGATATGAATCCATTTCTTCTCTCTCTACCTAAAGGTTAACAGTAGGATAAACTGGGCTCTCTAACTTTGGTTAGCAACTAGTCCAGGAAGAAGATGGCTCTGAAATCTGGTCATGGTATTGCTAAAGAGACCATAGCAATAAAGGAATATATATATATATATATATATATATATATATATATATATATATATATAATACACACACACACATACACACAATAATGTGAAGAAAGGACGATAAAAAATTTACTGTTCTTTAATGTTTATTTTTAATTTTACATTGCTCAATACATTGTAATATAATAAATTTAACATTTTTGTGACACAGAATTTCCCATATTTCAGAATCATATTTTTGCTATGACTCCATCTTTAAGTGATCATTTTTGGGGTGATGAACGGAAAAAAAATATGAATATGAAGTAAAGAGAATGAACTGAACCAAAACTGCCTCGCTATTTTCTCTCTCTCTCTCTCTCTCTCTCTCTCTCTCTCTCTCTGTGAAAGGAAGGGAATATATATATATATATATATATATGTATATATATTATTGTGATATAATTAATTTCACATGTTTTGGAATCATATTTTTACTGTGACTTCATCCTCAAGCAATCATTTTTGGGGTGACTAATGTAAAACATTTTTCCCAAAAAGCCAAAATATGATTCTGAAACATTGGGAATTCTGTGTCGTGAAAATATTTAACTATATTGCAATAATATTTAGCTCTCTTTTTGTTTTGAGCATTGTAAAATTAAAAATATTTATTAAAGAACAGTAAATTTCTTATTGCCCTTTCTTCACATTATTGTGTACGTATGTATGTTTTATATATATATATATAATATGAATTCTAAATATATTTAGTTATATCATTTTTGGTTGTTTTTTTTGTTACATTTTAATGAGATAAAGTTTTGTGCTACTGTTCTTATTCAGTTGAGTGTTTGAACATCACACTGTGATGTCTGCGATTTTTATTTTACAAGACTGAGGACACATGTTGCTGCTTGTCAGAGATTTTGTTAATTTTCTACTGCTATTATTTTTTCAAGTAGATATTTGATATAAACTTACTCTCTTTTTGTTCTTATTTCTGACCTTATAGTCACTTGTATGTTTTGAATGGCTATGAAAATCAAGAACAAGTTTTTACTCCTATAATAACTTGCTACTAATGTTGGCAAAGAAAAAAATAAATTGTTGAAAACTTTGGCTTGGTGAAATCAACAATACCAAAATGAATTGAGTCACCTCAATCCCAACTTCAGATACTCTCGCTAACATTCTTCTGCTTCTTCTTCTATGTAGCCTGTCCCTTCAGGACATAGGTGATTATGGCTTTCCACATTTCCCTATCCCTGGTGGCTCTGAGCATGCCTTCTCCTGTTACACTGTGCAATCCTCGTTCCGTCATCCACCTGATTAGGTCCTTCAAATATGTTATCTGTTGCTTTCCCTTGTATCTTTTTCCCTCCATCTGGCCTGTTAGTATCAGGTTCTCCAGGCCCTCCTTCCTCATTGCTTGTCCCAGGAACTTCAGCTGTCTCTTCCTGATGCTCAGTATTAATTTCCTTTTTGTTTCCATCATTTCCAAGATTGCTCACATGCTTGATCCATGAGATTTGCAGCATCCTTCTGTAGAACCACATTTCAGTTGCTTCAAGTTTTTCGTTCATCTTTGATGATATTGTCCAGCATTCACTGCCATATTGAAGGACGGACATCACGTAGCAATCCAGTACTCTCTTCCTAGTTTCTGCAAAATTGTCCTGTTTCTTAATACCTTACTCAACTACTGGAATGCTTCCTTTGCCATGCCAATTCGCCTTCGGATCTCTGTGACGGATTTTTAATTAGGAAAATTTGCAATACTTTCCTGGCTTCCTAACAATTTTTTTTTTATCAATACTTGGTTATTTAATGTTGAATACTTTGTGGTAAGTATATGTGTAGCATAGTGGTCATTTGTGCATAGAATGGAATTAACATTTTAATTTCAAATTCTGACCAAGTTCATTGTATTCACGTTTGCATAAATGCCTTGTTAAAATTCATTATTTAAACAGTTCGGACTGTCCTCATTTTTATTGCCATGTTTACGATGATTCAGCTCTTGTGTACTCTGGCCTTCTTCAGGTACTGAGAAATTTTGAACTGAACCCTTTAGTTTGATCACTGGCGTATATCATCCTCATTCCATGGCCCAGTAGATATAGGTGCTGGTTAGTTCCATTGACATGACTCAAAGTTCAATATCTGGCTACAGCAGTGATGAACAAATAACTTGCAGAGTTAAAGGGAGACAACTACATGGCATCCAGAAGTGGCATCATACATGGAATGAGAATAATATACCCCAGTGTTTGAAATATAGGGTTCAGTTTGAAATTCTTAAAAAGGCCAGAGCATATAACAGTCAAAATGTCGTAAACGTGGCAGTAAAGATAAAGACAACAGTCCGAAGCGTGTAAATATTGTAAATACTACATCATCTTGGAAGTATAGACAAATAATTGTTAAAATCCATTTTTTCTTTCACTAGCTGTTCGTCAAATAACAAGGCAGACTAGGCTCTCTATCCTTGGTTAGTAATTAGACTATGAGATGAAAAACTCTGAATTTGAATACAGTTGAGCATGGATCTAGCAACCTCATTTAGTAAAAGATCAATTTTTTTACAGAAACCACAAAAGCAATGCCTAACTTGGTGAGGCTGTGGCCCTGTTCTCCACAATGGAGTCTGATAGCACTGAAGAGGAAGCATTCCAAATACTCTTCATGTATATTCCAGTTTTGTTTCTTGCATATGATTGAATTTAATATATGAATTCATTTTAGAGATTTGTTAAATGTCTTTATTTTTTTTTTTTTTAAATATTGCCTTGTTTTACAAGTTGATGCTTGTTCAACATGTCTACTCATTTCTATTTTTAAGAAATGAGTGGCACTATTCTTATTCTGCTGAAATAAGAATGAAATGATGTACGGTTATAATCGGTACATTTGGAGATGTGGTTTCTGGGTTTAATTTGAAAATGTGCCCTTAATTTAAAATAGTTTATAACAACATTATTTGATATAATCAATCTTATGCTTATATAAAAAACAAAATAGCTGACCAGATTTTAGTCAAACATTTCAATGTCTTCAGAGAGTAATTAGTTATGGTTAAATGTAATTGGCAGAAATGCTTGTCAAACAGAAGTGACAAAGTTAGTCAAAAACAATCACAAGAAAAGAACAGGGTAAAAATATTATTTAGCAAACAGTATATATATATATATATATATATATATATATATATATATACAAGGCAAAGTAACTGTAATAAGGTAAAAATTTCACAAACTAAGAATGGTGCTAACACACAAAAGGGATGCAGACAAATGATTGCCATGTTCTGACTTCAAGACGACAAAGAATTGAACTCGATCAAATGATACTGAAAAGTGGCCTATCTTAGTGGCTTGGAAGAAATCCTAGCATGTTTATTTTATTCATTTATTTTATTTTATTTTATTTTTTTTATAAATTTGTGGGGTAGTATGTTTTTCAAGTCATTCCACAAGATTGAAACCAATAGTCTTTGTCTAAGAAGCTGTACAGATGACAATATATCAAGTGAATTTATTTTTAACTTTATTTCTAGTACTATTGGCTTAGCGTAATAAATTGATTTTAGATGAGATTTTGATTAGGAAAGAAAATCAAACGATAAAAAATTTAACTTAAAAATTATTTTCTCAGATTTCTCTCTTGGATGTTAAATTTATGAGAATAGTTTCTGCTGATAAAACATTAAGTAAGCTTTTTGAAAATTTTTTTTAATCCTTTTTCATTCATCTCTTAAATTAATCCCTGCTTGTAATTTATTGGCAAATTTTCCATGTTCTAATTTAGTGAAAAATCAACTCGGATTAAATATTTTCTTTTCTTTCATTTTTACAGCTTTTTTTCTCTCTTGTCTTTGCAAGGTAATTAATTAAGCAACACTATTTACTTGGTTGTAATAATCTAAAAATTAATTTTGTATCTGAATGTCTTTTAAATAAAGAAAATTGTACCTAAAAAAAAATTTAATACCATCTATCATGGATGCTACTGTATTAAGATCTGGAGTTTAGGCCCAAGTCCGTCTTTATTGATGAATATAAGATGTAAGGTAACATTATTTTGATTAGCTTTTCCAATTCAAGAGTGTTTAGACTGTTAGATTTCATTGTGTAAGTCAATGTTTTCACTGTTAAATTAGTATTAACCTAACTGATATTGGTAGAACTTTCAGGGTGTGCTTATATTTATAAAAGTAATACATCATGAAAGTTTCCCCTTAGATCAGTACACATTAAAAAAAAAAATTGATAAGGATGTCTTGTAGATGTTTGGTTTTATAACAGAAATAAAATGTAATATCAAATTTATAACTAGATGTAAAAGAAGCCTGTGTGGTTCAGGGGATATTGACTCGGTACCCTTGGGAAAGGTATCTCTCTTCCATTCAGCTATGGATCAAATAACAGGACAGATTGGGTTCTATAGCCTTGGTTGGCAACCTGTCTACTGCAGAAAGTAATGGCAACTTACTGCAAGAAAATCTGCCTAGTCAGTTATGTCTCAAAAGAGACATGCTTGCCCAAGCATGTATCACATATGGTATTGAACTGACTGACTGATTCCGTACACTGGGATAGACTATTATTTACCAATCTACATGGGCTTCATGTTATTTTATGGTCTTGATTACTGTTTCAGTTGTTGACTTTTCTACTGTTTTAGCCTTATTATTAAATGCAGTTCTGGTTTTTGCTTTCCAGAGATCTTTGTTTTTGAAATATTGTTTCCTATTCACATTTTAAAATGATTCTCTGCATTTATCTTAAAAAACCCTTATGTAATTTGAAGAGACATGATTTTAGTATTTGTAATACTAGATGCTCATTGAGGTGCAGTGAATATCGGCTCGGAATAAGAAATCAGGAATCCGAGTTTGAATTCCAGTTGAATTCATTGCATTCACTTATGCGCAAATACCCTTGGGAAAGGTATTAATCCGTTTCTTCCTTCCAGTTATGGGTTAAACAGGACAGATTGGGTTCTATGGCCTTGGTTGGCAACCAGTCTACCGCAGAAAGCAATGGCAACCTACTGCGGGATAATCTTCTGCCCAGTCAGTCATGTCTCTTTCAAGACATGATTGTCCAAAGCGTGTATCACGTATGGCATTTAACTGATTACTAGATCAAATCATTACCATTTTGCTGTAAATCATGTTTGATTATTTCCATGAAGAATTCAACTTCTAAACTAGCTATTATGTCCATTCAATATGACTTCATTCATCACTAAATATTACTTTTGAGAAATTGGTTTTTATGTCCATCTTAAATTTATTTGTGCAATGTTTACTGAAGGATGATAGTTTGGTTGCTTTTATGTTTTTAGTCCATGTTCTTAATATTTTGCATCTTTCCATGGTCAGTACTAGATTTGTGAGCACTTGGGAATACCTAGTGCTATACACTTGGATGTGTGGTAGGTGAAATAATAAAAGCTTGGAATTGGACAGTCAAGTTCCAATCACGTCTGTTATCTTCATTTAAGTGTAAATACCTTTTGAAATTCATCTGTTTTCTCTCAGCTATGGATTAAATAGCAAGATTTGCATCAGCAAATTTTGATCTTTTTAGAAGTTGTTAAAATCAAAAAGATGTTTTCTGACTTTAAATAACCTGCAATGAGCCATAAAAATAAATCTGCTTTTCTTTTATAGCACCAGCTTAAGAAATATTTTAAGCTAATCAGTTAAAATTTTTGGCTAATAACTTGAAATCTCTTTATTTTAAAAACCATTTTTTTTCTCATCTGATCACTGTCTTCATTTTTTTATAATTGTTCTATGATCTTTGGCTTACTATTTTGAATGTTCAACATTATGTTCCAATTACTCTTCTCTTGTGAGGTTATATCTTTATGATAAACAGCAATCATATCTACCTAAATTCAAAAAGTAAATATCAATAATTATATTTACAATATGATGCACCACCCTTGAGTTACATAATAAAATCAAATCCTACCAAATGCGTTACTGTAAATACTTCTAATAGAAACAGCTGTTATAATTTGAAATTCATATAGTATATATTTATTATGCAAGCTGATCTTGAAAATTTTGCCACCATCTGTGTATTACTGCCAAAATTAAATTGTGAAAAAATAAACTTGCATCGTAAAATCTGACAGAAAAAAAACTAATATCAGCCTATTTATATTTTCTTGAATGTCCTTTGCGAGCATGTATAGCAATTTGAGCATTTTAAGTGTTTGCCTCCTTTTAGATTATATTGTGGAATTGTTCCAAATTGTTATTGATATGGAGTATGCTAAAAAAAACTGAAGTCATTTAACTCTGGTACATGAAGAATGTTTGTTTATTTTTCATTATAATGAATTTTGATCAGTAGGTTAAAAAAATTGACTTGATTATTTCTGTGGTTATAAATTTTAGTTTAGTTCAGGGACAAAGGCCTAATCATAGAGTATCTAAAGAAAATTGATTTCACTGTATTTATTAGTTGGTCTGTAAGTGATTGACACTATGTTCATTATTTTGATCATTATATATATATATATATATATATATATATAGTCATTTGCAGACAGATCTTTTTCGCTGTATCACAGCTCATCAGTACAGTTAGACATTCGATTGCTTCTAGCCAGAATTGAAACCCGACTGAATTGACATTAGTCAGCGATTCTACCTCTGAGCTATGGGTGCTCAGTAGAGGAAGGCGGAATTGCACATACACTACAAAATAATAAAAAAAAAAGAAGAAAAATACAGTGTGCTCAATGCTAAGACACAAATAATGCAATACCTAGCATTTCTACATATCACTTGTACAATTCTGCGCTTTAGATTTCAGTTGATAGCAGCATGAAACTGAGTTGTATAAGTGGTGTGTATAAAGACACAGTATGTAGAAATGTCTTGGTGCTCGGTTAGCTCACTTGGAGTATTGATTCTCTTGGCCTTTGTCAATGTATTCAACTAGAAGGAAAACTCCTGATATAACACTTGCAGCTTGACAGCATCCGATGATAATTTTGAGTAATTGTAAGTGACTGGCCTTGGGCAATGTTTTTCTCCACTTGATGTACACACATTGCTTGATATTGTAAATCACAACTGAGTTTGCAGTGGTCATACTCGACAACAATTTGACAGCTATCATATACAGCGATCATATATAGTGCTTGTGTTCTCAGTTAAAACATTTATTTAAATTGTCTCTGAACTAAGATTTTTGATTTCCTAATTAAACTTTTTCACACATTTTCAAGTATTTATTTTATTTATTTTTAGCAGTAGATTGATTAATGTAATCTATTGCATTCCTTAAATACAATAGAATTTATATATTGAGCAGACACTTTCGATTCTTTGAGTTTCCTTTTTTTTTTATAGGCATTCATGTAATTATCAAATTTTTAGTTATCTTTTTCCCAATATCAAAGTCTCTTTGATTTCCACAATTTTTCTATTTTGAAGGATAAAATGTCATTGTATTTACGTTTAAGGTTAAAACTCATTTAATAAAATGATTGCAACAATAATAATAGTATTAATCATATAATTATGATTTTCATTTTTGTAAGTTGATTACATTTTGTCATTACTTCAGATAGGTAATGAACCATTACTTTTTGATTGCAAATTAAAACTAAATAAAAAGCTATCTTTTTCATTAGAAAAAGAAAACTTAATAACTAAGATTACTGGAAATTTATCTTTAAACAACGAATGATGTAATATTTCATGACTGAAATAAAATCTTTAAATTTAAAAAAAAATATGATCTACATCCTGTTATCTGGATAATAGACTATTCCATTGCAAGGAAATAGGGAAGAAAAATGATATCAGATGTTGTCTGATTTTAGTAAAGAAAGACATGTGCATATAAAAAGAAAAAAATAGAAAGAAAGTAATAACCTCCAAAACAGTTAACATCTGCTTCAGTGAAATAGAAGTAAGGATGAAAGAAAGGAACATAATGGAAAATATAGAACAGAAGGCAGAGGAAAGAAAGAAAAAAAAATTACCCTGGTGAAATTGATATTTTTTTTTTTTTTTTTAATCATATCACCCCAAGCAAGGCGGTAACACCACTGATGTGCAGGGGGCTACATAAGAGTGGAGAGATTGGAAAAGAGAAAACCCGGGAACCACATCCTAAACAGGAAACAAGGGATGAACCTCTTCACCTGTTCAATATATGAGGGTGGAGTGTGAACCGGGCGATAGTTTAGTCTATCTACTCCAATTGAAAAAAACAAAAAACAAAGTGAGAAGATTAGAAAAGAGAAAACCGGAAACCGCGTCCTAAACAGGAAACAAGAGATGAGCCTCTTCACCTGTTCAATAGATATATATTTTCATCTTTTATAATTCACTTTTAAGTTTCTTTGAGAGTGGTATACATTTGTATATATTGTTTTACTTTGTATATTTAAGACCTGTGAAAGTCAGTGTTACAAAAGCATTTAGAATGAATTGTTATAATAACATTAAATATGTTTATTCAGTAAAACCTTTGAGTTTTGTTTGAATTTATACATTTATCTCATACTGCTATAGTGTAAATAATAATCTACATCCATAATTATGATTGTTATTAAAATGTTTTAAGCTCAAATATTTAACATTATTTACACTGTTTGGATGGTTGTCTTCATCTTTATTGCTATGTTTACAACATTTCGGCTGTTGTATGCTTTGGCCTTCTTCAGGTGCTAGAAAATTTTAACTGAACCCTTTATTATATAATTCTCATTCCATGTGCAATGCCGCTTCCGGATGCCATGTAGTTATCTTCCTTTAACTTAACTCTCTAAGTTATTTGTTCACCAGGTATTGAACTCACAACTCTTTGGGTTAAGTCACTGGAACTATCCAATGCCTATATCCACTGGACCATGTGTCCTTGAGACAAACACTCAATAAAATTTCCAGGTTTTTTTCCTTTTTTTATTTGTTTATAATAGGTACCGCTGCTTTTTTGCAGTATCTAAGTTTTGAAACTAATTTTGGTAAATTTTGATAAGCTTTTTTGAAGCTTTCATTTTAGCTTTAATTAAAAGCTAAAAGATTAAGCAAAACACTCTTGTGTATTTTTAAACAGACATTATGTTGATTGGAATCATTTTTTTTTATTTTGTTTTTCTAAAATAGCTGATTTGCATCCTTTTTAGCTGTCTTTAATTGCAATGCAATTTTCTTTATTAAAAGTCTTCCAAAAATAAAATATACTTTTTGAAACTTTGAGGAATTTTAGCTGATTTAAAGTATAATCAATCTGATTTGAAACAACTATTATTTATTTTTAAGCTAAAAAAAAAGCAGAAAGACAGATTTTAAAACAAACAATAGTAGTGATTTACATATCTCTCAACACTTGACAAGTACTTGTCATGCACTGATAAGCTATTTACATGTTTATTGCTATCCTATGGAGACTTTCTGTTAAAACATAATTTAAGAAAATGGCAGGTAAACACTGTTTTCTATAATCTTTTGGTAGTCAGTAATCTTACAAATATTAGAAATATTCATTGTAATTTAATTTTAGAAATTTTGACTTTAAATTTACTATAGTCATTTATCTTATTTTCTTATGTCATGTATAGTAACCCATACTTTCAAAACGAGCATATTTTATATGCATGAAAAAGATTAAAAATTATTTTAAAACTCTTAGAGCACGATGATTAGTATTAAGCATCTCAATTTTAGTAATTCACTTAATGAAACCTAACACAATGTTTTGAAGAATTTTTAAAAGATTTTTTAAACTATAAATTATAATTTAAAAAAAGTGAAAACTCTTCTAGTAAAAATTCATTATGCATAAAAAAATGTTTTTCTTTAGACAATAATTTCATTAATATATATTATTTATAAAAACAATTAAGGGCTTATCTAATTAATGTCACAGTTTTATTACATTTTTTTATTTTATTATTTGGAGCAGATTTTTGAGTAAATGGCAACTCTGCTTTAGAAAAAAAAATAGTTGATTTACATTCTCCTAGGAGTCCTGCATTTAACTAATAAAAGAAAGTTTGCAGATAGAAATTAATTTCATGAAATTAAAATATTTGGGTGGGGGGATAGCAGATCTAAAAAAATATTTTTACCAAGATTTTATAAAAATAATTTCATAAAATAAATTGATTCATTTGTGAATAAGTCCTGAAAGTTTCATTAAAATTCGACAACTACTTGCTTTTTGCAAGAATTTTTAAATTAATGTGCTTTTCAACAGAAACAAAGGCACTAGAATTTTCTTTGTAAACGCTAGTCCTATGTTGATGCAAAAATATACAAGATTTTTTAATCAAAACTGAACGTGTTAGAAAGAATTAAAAAAAATATAATTGAAAAAACTTTGGTCTTTCCTCTTAATAATAACACAAATAAAACAATTTTAAACAAATAATTATTTTTTTTTTTTTTTTTTGCGTGAAAGTGGAGGTAGCTATTTTATAATCAAACAAACAAAAGTGAAACATTTATAGTCATAGAAATTACAAGGAGTGCTTTCAATCATTTAATTAAAGATTATCACACATTAGAAAATTCAAAACTAAAACCATTATGGCTTAATCTTTTATTTTATTTTTGAATGTTCTTAAACTTCATATATGGTAAGTATGTATAAGTAATAGATTTCATTTGGTGTATTTAAAACAGTATTGATGCCATATAAGACCCCTTACTCATTTTAGCAAAGCATATTTAGGGTGGAAAATAGTCAAATATTGCTCAAACTCCATCCTTTATTCTCTATTTGGCTGACCCAAGTTCAAAACCCATTTCTTTTGGGGCATTTATTATAAATTTATGAAATGTTTTGGAGGAAAACAGGTTTTTTTTTTTTTTTAATCATTTCACCCCGAGCAAGGCAGAAATGCCACTGATGTGCAGGGGGCTACATAACTGTAAAAAGATTAATTAGAAGAGAGTGAGGAGTACAGACCAGTTAGAAAAGAGCAATAGAAAGATGAGAATGCAGGTGTGATGACAGTTACATAGGTGGAGGGAAAGGGAAGGATATACGGGGTGGGGAGAGAGCTAGAATCCAGTGGTTAATAGATGAGTATTGACCTTGCATTTAAATTCTTGGAGGTTGTAGCCATCAGGAAAGCAAGAATATGGGAGAGAGTTCCACAGGCGGGAAGTGCGAGAGAAGAAGCCACAGGAGTAGAATTGTCATCTGCATTTGGCTAACCTAAATGTGAATGGGTGGGACCCAGTTGCCAATCTGGTTGCACGAGTAAACACCTGTTGTGGAGGCACCAGTGACTTAAGTTCGTCCGAGCAGAAGCCATGAAAGTATTTATAGACCAGACAAAGGGAGGCCACATTTTGTCAGTGGGGAAGTGGTTGCAGTCGAGCCGCCAAGTCAGTACCTATCACATTTCAGACTCTCCTATTTTCGAGCCTGTCGAGAACACTGAGGTGAACAGCAGGGGCGCCTGACCATAAATGACAGCAGTACTCCATGAATGGACGGATGGTTGACTTGTATATATGCAGGATGGATTCAGGCAGAAAAGACACCCTGGATCGACATAATGACCCAACCTTCTTAGTGGATTTAGCTATGGATTCGATATAGTGGTTCCATTTGAGGTCTGAAGAGAGGGTAAGGCTGAGGAGGCACAGTGTATTGCTCTCAGGGAGAATCGCTTGGTCCATGCTTATGGGAGGCAGGAGAGGTTGCCTGTGATGGTTGACAGACAACAGCTTGGTCTTAGACGCATTGAAGTTTACAAGCCACTTATGTTCTGAAATATGATAGCTAAGCTTTAGAACTATTCCTGAAATAAACAAAAATAAAAGTATTTTGTAAATGTGGAGTTCTTATATCAAGATTAAATGTGGAGTTCTTATATCAAGTTCATTAGTTTTGTTGCTATTTTTGTTGTTTTTAATTATTTAAATATTTTTCTTTCACCTCCAAGCAAGATAATAAATCGACTAAGACACAAAGGATTAATGATTGTGAGAGAATATGAGAAAAAGAAAGCCTTAAGGAAAGAACAATAAAAACAGGAATTAAGGCAGGAGATAGCAATATTGAATTTAAATTCTTAAAGTTAACTAGTAAGAAGTCAGAAAGGAGTTTCACAAGTGAAAAGCATAATACTTATGGTTACATTCAGTCATTTCAGCTTTAGAATTGAGGATACCTAGCTACCAATCTAGTACTGCATTAAAAGTCATAATGTCAAGGTACCAGAGAAAAGTTCATTAGAACAATTACCAATATTTATAGAGAAGGCAGAGAGAAGCTACATTATGGCAGTGTGAAAGTGAATGAAGCCAAGATGTCAGGATCAATAACATTGCAGATTCTTCTTTGTGTTTTATCTAAGATCTATATAGTAGAAACACCAGACCATATATGGCACCAATATCCAAGGCATGGACAAATAGTAAACTTATAAATATGTAAGATGGATTTTGGTGATAAAAATTGTTTAACATTACACTGAACCAACTTTCTTAGTAGCAGCCCTAGCAAATGATTTGGTACAATTGATTGTATCGATAATGGAGAAAATGCAATTAAAAAAAGGAATTGTATTTCTATATGAGAATTTCTCTTCTTTTTTTTTTTCTTCTTTAACTGATATTATAATAGATAAAACCACTTCTAATTGAGTTGTGCATAACTAATAAAAGAAATCAATTATTATTTCAAAAAATGAGGGAGTGAAAAAAAAAAAACACTTTAAAGCATTCAAGTGTCTATGAAAACTACCAGCTGAATTAATTCTTGTTCCATGAAAACATTGTTTTTAGAAATATAACTATTAGTTCAATACTTAATTTGACATCTATTTGATGTCATTTTGGTCTATTTCCCTAAATAGTGATTTAAAAAACAATTGTTTTAACTGATTAATACATCTTTGCAGAATTGTTGCAATTTTTATCCTTGATTGTTGCATTTTCATGGTTTGTTTCTTGTGTTGGTTCTTTGATTTAAGTTGATTTTGGAATAAATCAAATATAGAACAAATACTCAAAAACATTTTCTATGAAACATCTTTACACTTTTGGAATTGAAGATTTTTTTTTAACAAGCTCTTTTTTCTTGTATATATTAAATTTATATAGCTAGGAATTGTATGCACTCTGTGTGCTCTATTTTTTTGGTTTTGTCAAATTATGCTAACCCTCATGTAAATAACTAATTTTACAATTGAAATGGCTAGGTATAACCATAAGTTCTATGCTAACAGTTTCTTCTGTTGCACTTCTCTCTTGTGAAACTCTTTTTCAGCTGTTTATTACTCAGTCAACATTGATTTTCAAAAATTTAAATGCATTTTCAATTGTTATCTTAATTCTTTTTCTTTTGTTGTTCTGTATCCTTAATAGTATTTTTTTTTCATATTTTCTATCACTCAGTAACCTCTTGTGTCTTAGTGGCTTTATTGCCTGACTTAGGGTGAGAAATGTCACTATTTTAAAAATGTTTTTGTGTAATTTTACATTGTTAAATGCATGAAAAGACAACATAAGTATGTTTAAAAGGAAAATATTTTAATGAATTTATTAAAATTTTTAAACTGTAGTATTAGACTTATGTTTTTAGAACTGAAAACATTAGTTTCCTTGATATTTCTATAATTTTTTAACTAAAACTTCCCATATTGTATGTCTGGAATGAGACAAAACTTTGGCTCCAATTCAATTTACACATCTGTTTTAATACTTACAAAAAACATAAAAGCACTTAGTTTTAATGCATAAAAGGAGGATCAGTTTGATTTGAACCATTTATAGGTTAATTCTGCTGAAAAAGTCTATTTGAAATTCAGTTTTTAAGAAATCCAAAATGGCAGAGAAAACAAGTTAACAACATAAACTGTTGAGTCCAAAACCTGTTTTCTGTACCTGTTTCCTTCTGCTGTCCTAGATATTCCATAGCTATACAATCATACAATTGTCATTCTGTTTATTACTTATTAATTATTAGTTCACTTCTTGCACTTTTTGTTTTTTGGAACTCTTTCTGGTTTCTTGCTTTCCATCAACTTTGCATTTAAATTTTTTAAGATCAATGTCAGTTGTTATCTTCTGTCTTAATTCCTGTTCTTTTATTTTTCTCTCACCCTAATGTTTTCCTTTTTTTTTTCCATATTAACTCACATACAGTAACTTTGTGCATCTTAGTAGATTTATTGCCTTGCTTGGGACCAAATTAAAAAAAAAAAAACTGAAAATACATAGCATCTTATTGTTGGCAATTTGTTGAATATTCATTGAGAATAGAATAATGGTATAGAAAGTGAAATTTTACAATTCTCGCTCAAATTTTGGCCTAGTCTATTGTATTCATTTTTATACATCTTTGGAAAGTCCAACTCTTCTCTTCTTCAACTTTGGTTTAATAAGGCAAAATGAGCTCTCTACCCTTAGGTGGCAATCAATCAGGCAGGAGGACTCTGAATTCCAAACAGTCTATGGGGAAATGACTTCACTATATTTCTAAAGAAATCACAGAATAAAAATTATCTACGGAGTCATGATTTTCCAAACTTTAAGTGATATATCATTTAAAAAAAAAAAAATCGAATGGTAATTACAATTAAACAAAATCATTACTTAAGGTCAGATGTCAAATTTCCTACTGAAAATACTAATACACACACATACACTTTACCATCCAAAATATTCCATGCACATACATTTAAAAAAAATTATCTATTGCTTTAACATATGTGACATATATTTAACCAATAAAAACTAACTCTAATTCACAACATACCAGTATACTGTCAGTTTTTTTTCTCAGTCTCTGAAGAAGCTTTAATAAAAGTGAAGCATGTTAGATCGAGATAAGTTTTCTATTTTTTTTTTCTTTATTCAATCATCTTGTGAGATTCCAATCTATATATTCATCTCTCTCTCTCTCTCCATATATATATATATATATATATATATATCATTAAACATATCCTTCACTTTTTTGTGGAGACCTTATCAAGTCTACATTTATCTGATTGACTAATATTTTTTCTTTTTTCAAAGACTTGACAAATGATATTCACATGAAGACAATATTTTTAAAAAAATCTATTTTGATGCTAGAAAATTACTTGTATTCATTTTTTGATGCAAAATTGCCTTTCCAAAAACTCAAAAAAAAAAAAAAAATAATAGGAATATGTTATGAATAAAATTTTCAGCTAGACAATTTAAAAATTTGTGGTTCATTAGCTTTGAAAAGATTAACTGCTAAATAAAGTGATTTAGTAAGTTTTTAAATTGTTTCAACAGGTTTAATAGATTAATAATTGTATAGTTGATCCTATTTTGAGTGATGAAATAAAATCCCTGATCTTAGTGAGAACCTTTGCTGTCAACTAAAAAAATGTGACTAGTTCAATTTTTAGCATCTACTATAACAATAACTGTATATAATTAATCAGTAAGTCTACAGCCTCATAAATAAAACGTTTATTTTTTACAGAAATTATTTTTCAACAACGTCTTCTTTTTTTATGTATTTAATCCATCACTTCTCCATGAATCACATAAATTTGGAAACTACTTCTATGTGCTGTGTCCCTTCAGGATGTAGGTGATCTTGACCCTCTGCATCTCCCTATCCCTTGTCACTCTTAATACCCCTTCTTCTATTATTCCACTCAATCTCTGCTCCACCATCTATCTGCTCAAACCCTAGGGAGTGAAAAGTTCAGATCAAAATAAGTGTCAAGCTGCAAACTTAATGATCTATGATTATAGTATAACTTGAAATGATGCTATTTTAGAACCTTTGAAAAATAATTTAGCATAAGCAAAATGTTAGCTGATATTGGCTTTAAATGAATTATCATAAGATAAACTCAAGTATTTCATTTTGTTTAAGAATAATAGCATAGTTTTTCTTTGATACAATTTTCATGTTCTTCAAATACAGTCTTGAAAATTTTGACCTTTGTTCTTAAAAACTGGTCTTTGGTACTTTCATAGAAATTTCACAAAAGATTACATAAAGAGAAAATGGAATAAAGCTGATATCCATTTAGTTTGAATAATTAATCTGAACTTAAGCATAGTAAAATTGATTTTCATATGTAAGTGGAAAACATTGAAAATGCCAGTAAGTTTTGCTTGAAGTTTCGTCTGAATGATCATCTGACTGGAAGATTTGGGCCTTACAAAGCCATCATTTTTTCATCAAAGGGAAAAAATACAATGTTTAAAAATGATAAAGATTTAATTTGTTGAATTTTGTTTTCCATTTTGCTTAAAAATTGCTGTAAAATTTTCAAAATGTGAGATATACAAGAGAGAAAGAGACACATACACAAAGTGGAACATGTTTTTAATGATAATCGTTTTTTTTCCTTCATGTCATTAAAAACCTTTTCCGCTAATTCAGTTTTTTACTTTCTTAGAATTCTATATCCTCACACTCAAAACTCTGGTCAAACAGCCTGTTTCCTGCTTGAGTGCAATTTTCAGAAATTCTGAATTGTTCAAGTATGAAACACTGCTATCTGTTGGTGTTGACCTGTGTCCACTTCTGTGCTCTATCACTGTTGTTGAGCACTTTTACCAATAAATATAGCATACCTTAAATTTGTATTTTTATCACTCACACACACATATATATATATATATATTAGGTTACTAGCCAAGTAGACTAGGATTACTATCTAACTTTGAGTGGCAACCAGTCTAAGAAGGATAAGTTTGAATTCAGAACTTTGAGAAAGATAAAAGAAAAATCTCAACTCTCTTTCCCAAGAATATATGGATATTCGCAGATAATAAAGTCATGATCACCTGCCTCCTGAAGTGACATAGCATTAAAAAAAACAAAAACCAAACACTGTGTGAAAGAAATTATCAAAATCATTCAGTAGTAGTATTATTGTTGAATATATATATATATATATATATATAAAATGGTGATTGTTGATTAAAATAAGTGAGTTATGTCATTTAAAAATTAAAGAACAAAAATTGGAGAGGTGAGGAAGATATAAGCATCTCATTTTGTATTAAATAGAAAATAAAAGTGAAATGTGAAGTTTTTGTTCCTTTAAAATAGGTTTCCTATTGATTTCCTCTATCAGGATGTGACTGATCATGGCTCTCCACAACCTCCTATTCCTTGTAGCACTTCAGAGTTTGTCCTTTTTCTATATCTTTTTCACCCCCCCCCCCCACACACTTCTGTTCTGTCATCCATTCATACAAGCTTGTCAGTTACCCCACTACTTTTTCCTGCCTCTCTTTCTTCCAATATGCCCTATTCTCTAAACCTTCTTTCCTGATGTGTCCAAGAAATTATAGGGGTCTCTGATTCTAAGTTCTTTTTGTTGCCATTTTCCTTAAGACTTGTTGCTTACTCACTCCATCCATGAAATTCTTCGTATCCATGTGTAGAACCACTTTTTTTCTTGTCTCCAGTTTTCTTTTCGTCTGGGGGAAGATTGTCCAGCATCCACTGCTATACAAGAGGATTGATATCACACAGCACTTCAGCATTCTTTTTATTTCTAACAAAATTTTCCTGTTTCTTAGTTCTTGTTTAGCTTTTGGAATGCATCTTTTGCAAATCCAATACATGTTTTGCCTACAAATATTAGGTTAATAGAAATAAACTTTATGAAAATTAATAGTTTTAATGAAATTGTTTTATTTTAAGCTATGTTTATTTTAACACTGAAAAGTATATATACTTTACCAGTTAGTTGATACTAAAACCATATGTTTGCTGAACATCAGTCTTAAGTTTAAGGATTATTTCTGCTGCTAAATGAAGTACAGTTGATTATTTAACCTTTTAAATTTTTTTTTTAAATTAATCTTGTTTGTATTTTTTGTTTCATTAAAAAACATTACTTTTGATTGACTTGAGCCAGCTGTTTGACATTTTTAAATATTTTTGTTAATTTTGCAAGAAAAGATAAGAAATAAATTTTGAAAAATTCTTTATTTTAATGTAAAAATGCAACTAAAATGCAAAAAAAACTTTCTTCATTTTATGAACATGTTTGTGGTGCAGTGGATATCGACTTGGAACGACAAATCGGGGAGCCAAGTTCAAATTCCTGTTGAATTCCTTGCATTCACTTTTGTACAAATACCCTTGGAAAAGGTATTAATCCATTTCTTCCCTCCAGTTATGGGTTAAATAATAGGACAGATTGGGTTCTATAGCCTTGGTCAACAACCAGTCTACTGAAGAAAGCAATGGCAACCTACTGCAGGATAATCTTCTGCCCAGTCAGTCATGTCTCTTTCGAGACATTATCGCCAAAGCTTGTATCATGTATGGCACTTAACTGACTGTGAATGATTGAATGGGTCAAGTATTTTATGAAGTTACATGCTGCTGATTTCTTACTAAATGATACTTTGCCCCTGGATGTACTGGTTGAGGTTGATAATGAAATAAAAAAAAAATTAAAAAAAGCGAAGGGTGGACATGTGGGCCATCTTAATTACTACTAAATAAAAATTACTGAGAACATTTTTAGCAAGGAACTTGTTAGTAATGTCCAGTAATTAGTTAATTAGCAACTATATATAATATTAGGAAACAAAGAATTATTGACTTATTTCCATAAATGCAAATGTACAAAGAAACAACAATAATACCATAAAATAACTAAATGCATAAAAATCACTTTATTCATTATAAATTAAACATTTTTTGATAATGTTACAAAAATAAGTTAATTTGTATATGCTAATTGATTACAGAAAATATAATTGTATAATACAAATAAAGCAGTTTCAGCATTTTACAAAATTGTGTATCAACAAAGTTTGAAAATACTTTATAAATTATGTGAATTTTATAGAAACAATTTTGGTAATCTTTACAAAATTTGTGACTTTTATTAACTGTACAGTTTGTTCTACAGATAAAGAAACTATATTTTGCTTTGATAAAATAATAGATATTATCAGTACACAAGCTTTAAAAATTAAAATCAATTTAAGATTGCTCGAGAACACACAATTAATTAACAGAATAATTTGGGGAGTTAACCTATTTTATATGTAAAAAAAAGAGGGAAAATTGAAAACAAAAAATCTGGCATTCCTGTGGTACCCAGTGAAATTTTTAGATTATTACAATATATTTCTTGAAAAAATGTTCATATTCATTAAAATAAAAACTCATTATTAAATATTTTTTATCTTTGGAACAATTATTTCTTGTAACATTGCCTATTATATACAAAAGTGACATTTTAATATCTTTAGGGATCCTAGTTTCATGGTCTGTTAAGTTATCAAATGTGTGGCATGTCATTTCATTCAGTAAATGTCCACATTTTGAGCAATTATGGCCTGAATCAAAGTTGTATTCTTTGACTTCAACATTTAAGTAGTTGTTTCAGTTTTTTCAATATTGAAATTTTTCAATAACATTTTGAACTGTTATAAAATATGCATCTCCAAAACCTTGTCTTAATTTTCCAAATAGTCTGTGGTAAATTCACCAAGCATAACAAAATTAAATCCACTACTTAGCAAATATCTACAAACATTCATTAAACCATTGCATATATGTTCAATTGTCAAAGTAGTATCTCTTGTTAATGACTTAATTCTCTTTCCTTGATTTCCTCCTATTCTTTGTCATTTTTCTAGAATTAGAAAGAAATAACAGATGTTCAGCATCAAAATCTGATATCGCCTTCTTCAATGAATTATTTTTGTTAGTATCACCATATATTTCTTTGACACAATTTTCCAAAATTTGAACTTTTTAAATTTTATTAACTATTTCTGCAGTATCCTACCCATTTAATAATGGGTGTTTTAATTGCAGCTACAGTTTGATCACACTTTTAAACAATGGAAATATTTTGTTGCTCAACAGATTTTGGGTAAACTGCTACATCAGTTAGTTTGACAGCTAAAAAAAAAATTGTTTGTTTACACACAAAAAAATCTTTTTACAATTTTGCATTCTTTGCCTTCAGAATAAAACAAGTTTGAAATTTGTTGTTATCCAGTGCTTATTAAAAGCAAAGTCAAATTTTTTGGAAAAAAAAAGTTTGATGGGTCCTGTTATTGTCACATACAATTGCAATTACTTGACTTTGGTTGTATCAACAATATATAAAACTTTTTCATATGAAGAATGTTGCCTCTAATTTTGCAACTGGGATCATATAATATTTTTGATCCACCATTTAAACATTTTACCCTGATGCCCAATACTGTTCATACTAATTCCTCAAAATTTTCAGCCAAACCAAATAAATTTCTTCCATGATGTTGTAGAGCAACTTTGGCATGTGCTTCATCAGCTAAAATAATACAGTTTTTTCTGATTTTTAATGATTTCACGAAAATATTCCAAAGAAAATTAAAATCCTCTAATTTTTAAACTTCTGATATCAAAGCTTGTAATGTTCTCACACTGGGTAACTTAAAATCATCCTGAACTCTGTTATATAACAAGAGAGATGTAACAGTTTTCAAATTTCCTGATAAGAATATCAGAATAATGTTTTGTTTCAATCCTTTGTGGTGACATGACATGACATGACATGACATTAATATGCTCTTTTAAATTTTTTATCAGTTTAAGTTACTAAGACAAGAAATTGCCCCCTTAATTTGTGACCTATGCTGAAGCATTAATATTCTACTTTTGAAAGAGAAACAAAGTGTGTGTATGTATATATATATATATAACACTCAAATCATAAGTTTTCAAAAATTTTAACTAAAACATTGCAATACTTCCATTTTTCAGCAAAAAAAAATCAGATTGCATGAAAAGTTGGTTTGAATTATGGCATGTAAATACTGAGACAAAATCCTGTAGATCAATATTTTGATAGAATTTTTAAAAAGTGCAAATTATGTCTTAAAAATGAATTTTATAATTGTTATGTATATACCTATGGACAGTAGTAGGTATGCCTCAATCCTTATATAATACGTTGGACACTATTGACAGAGTGGTGTTTTCTTACTGTCTGTCAGTTCTCTACTAGCAGTAGTTATTTACTTCACAAAGCTTGTGAGTCTTGTAATTGATATTATAAATATTACTATTTATTTCCAACCTTTCTTTTTGTTTCATTTCACCCCAAGCAAGGCACTTTGACTGTTACTGTTGTGCAGGGGTTACATAAAGGAAAGTGATGAGGAAGAGGGGTAGGTTATAGGGGAACTTTCATGGCTTCTGCTCTGATGAACTTAAATCACTGGTGCTCCCTAGGTGTGAGTTTGCATGGGATACTAGATTGGCAACTAGGTCCCAACCTTTTACAGTGAAACCGATGAAATCTAACTGCAATTTCTACTCCAACAGCTTCTTTTCTCGCATTTCCCGCCTGTGGAATTCCCTTCCGCATACTTGCTTCCCCGATGGCTATAACCTCCAGGAGTTTAAATGTAAGGTCAATAGACACCTCCTAACACTAACTCACACCCATTCTCTCCAACTCTCTCCCTATGTACATCCTAACTCATCTATTGTCCTATGTAACCCCCTGCGCTATAGTGGCAGTGGAATACCTTGCTTGGGGTGACATGATTAAAAAAAAATATCAGAAGGAGGGTAATAGACAAATGAGAATACCGGTGTAATGGGGGTGGAGTGGATGGAGAAAGGATGTGAGAGAGCAGATGTCTATTGACCTTACATTTAAATTCCTAAAGATTGTAGCTGTCACGGAAGCAAGTATACAGAAGGGAATTCCACATGTGGGAAGTATGAGAAAAGAAGCTGTTAGAGTAGAAATTGCGGTTACATTTTATTGGTTTCACTGTAAAAGGGTGGGACCTAGTTGCTAATCTAGTAGCTCGTGTAAACTCATACATAGGCGGTACCAGTAAGCTAAGTTTATTGGAGCAGAAGCCGTGAAAGTATTTGTAGAAGAGCTACAGGGAAGCCACGTCACGTCAGTGAGAGAGCAACTGTAGCCGAGCTGCCAAGTTGGTATCAATCACATTACAGATTCTCCGTTGGATTTTGGGTTATCACTGACACAGTAATGTTTTAGGTTACAACAATAATATTTGTTATTATAAAGAATAATAGCATGAAGAAAAAAAAATTAACTGTGAGAAAATTCTTAATGTTGACATTTTTAAAATTTTGCTGTTTATTTCCACCTTTTTGTGAAAAAAAAAACAAAAAAACAGCATAGCATTATGAAAAAAAAGCCTCAAACTTAAAAAGTCTTATCGTCAAAATACTTATTATTTAGAGGAAAGACTAAAGTATTTTTTTTTTTAATATTAATCCTTTCTAACACATTTGAAATTTTTATTACCCCCCCCCCCCCCAACTATGGGACTAGTTTAATATTGGAATTTTTTCAGGTAAAAAACACATTAATTTGGAAATTTTTGCAAAAATCAAATAATCATTTGATTTTAATGAGATTTTCAGGACTTGTTCACAAATGAATGATTTTATTTTTATAAAATCATGGTGAAATTTTTTTATATATATATCTGTAACCTTCCTATCCACACTCACCCAAACTTAATTTCATGACATTTCTAGAAATTAAATTTTGTGCACCAACTCTGTTTTATTAGTTAAATGCAGGACTCATTGGGGAATGTCATTTTTTTTTTTTTAACAGTTCACACTTTCCTAATAAGTTTGCTCTGAATAAAAAAATAATGCAATGAAGCTATGACATTATTCAATTGAGTTCTTAATTGCTTTTGTAAATAATATATATTAAGGACATTATTGTCTGAAAAAATATTTTTCCATGAATAATAAATTTTTACAAGAATTGTTTTCATTTTTTCCTAATTCATAATAATTTATAGTTTAAAAAATCTTTAAAAAATTCTACTAAACTTTGTTCATGTTAGGCTATTACATTAAGTGATGTCTATATTTACTAAGTGAAAATTGAAAAGCTTAATACTAATCATCACACTCTAAGATATATATATATATATATGTATATATAATGTGTGTGTATAAAATGTGCCCATTTTGAAAGCATGGGTGACCATACATGATATTATCAGAAAATAAAATCAGTGACTACAGTAAATTTAAATTCAACATTTCTAAAATTAAATTGTGGAGAATATTTTCATCATTTTTGAGATTACAGAGAATTTAAAAATTATATTAAAAAATATTCACCTTTCATTTCTTAAACTGTTATAACAGATAGTCTCTGAAGGACAGCAATAAGCATGTCAAGCACTGATAGCTATTTACAGTTGCTTGGGTTTTGAAAGACACTTAAATCACTACTAGTGTTTCTTTTAAAACCCATTTTTTTACTTATTTTTAAGTTAAAGTAAATAATACTTGTTTCAAATCAGATTACTTCTACTTTAAGTCAGTTAATCTTCCTCAATGTTCCAGAAAAGTATGTTCTATTTTGGAAGATTTTTTTTTAATAAAAAAAAATTACATTGCAATTAAAGACTGCTAAAAAGGGTGCTAATCAGCTATTTTAGAAAAACAAAAATGATTCCAATCAATATAATTTCAATTTCTGTTTAAAAATAAACTAAAGTATTTTACTTAGCTTTCAATTAAAGCTAAAATGAAAGCTTCAAAAAAGCTTTCTCATCTATAAAATAAATTTTAAAGCTTTGGTATTTAAAAAAAAAAAGAAAAAAGAGGTATCTAGAAAAAGAAAATTTAATCGTGCTTGCAAATTTTGCGCCAAAAATGCTTGTTTAAAGATAAAATATTGCAATTTCAAATAAAATAAACATTATTTACTTAAATATCTTGAATAATAAACTTAATTCAAATGTATAAATTAAAAAATAAAAAAAATTCTTGACTCAACTCCAACAACAAGCATTCAGGTGTTGACAGTTAGCTCCCAGTGCCTGAAGAACTATATATAGGCCGGAGTTAACTAATGCCTTGGGTTGATAGTAATGAAATGAAAAAATGGTTGGTAGCAAGGAATTAAAGAAATTATTTGAGAAAAATCAGTAAAACAGCATGGATGATATTCAACATACTGAAAATTATTCAAATAAAGCAATTTTAAAATGTGTATCACTTTGTTTATTTTAGTTACATGTGTAACTTCCATATACATTTTGCTATTTAATGAAAAAATATTTTTTGTTCATTGTAACCAAATTTTGATGGGCAAACAATGAGCAGTGGATACTTTACAACAGTGGAAGAGATCATAAAACAAACAAGCACAATGACTCACCATTAACTGTGCTAAAGGCTAATTTTTAAGCAAACAGGCTGATACAATGTACATAATGGGATGATAAGAGAGTTCTTTTCTAAAAACTCATCCTGTAAAACCAAATGATTAATTTAAACAAATACTGCTTCCAGAAGACCAACTGAAGGCAGCTGACTAAAGGTATTCATCTGTAATTAGTAAATTAAGAGCTTAAGAAATTGATTGTACTAGACTGCATGATTTTCCAGTGAATCTGCTGCCATATTTATATATTATGCTTTTATATCATTATTGTCTTTGCAGAATTCTCTCAATCACTTTAGAATGAACTGAGAGCAGATCTTTGAGAAATTTAAAATCTGTTAGGATGGATTGCTAAAGCTTTTGAAAAATGGCAGACTGTCGAATTTTGAAGGCTAAATAAGTTCTCTGAGTAAATGGTATCATGGCTGAGACTAAGAACTACAATTATACCTACTTAGAGCAAAACCTGAAGCAAAAACTAAAATAAAAGGGCTGAAATAAGTAGACATACAGGCAGATAAACAGACACACACACACACAAACATCTTGTCTTATATATATATATATATATATATATATAATCGATTTTCTGTACTATTGTACGAACTGCAACCTTGAAACTTCTGAATATCGTTTCTTATGTCTTTGTCTACGAATGTATCAAATTTGATTAAAATCGGACCACTCCTTCTATAACCCGAGTTTTTTGATTATCGATTTTCAATATTTGTCGGGGGTACCTCAACACAAAACCTAGCTAAGAACACTCGCAGATGCTTATAGTACAACTGTGTAAATTTTAAAGAAAATCGGTTCAGCCATTTTGGAGTCTATAGGTAACGGACACACACATACACACACAAAGTTCCATTTATAAATAAGTTTAGATAAACCAAAATGAAGTTTTTAGTAACTCCAATCAGGCTTAACATAATACAAAAGAAAGTATGTAATTTATACTTCATTTAATTTCATAAACATGGAGTATTATTTTATTTTTTATTAAAGGAAAGTTTAGAAAGAATTCATTAAGAAAAATTAAATTTGTTAGACCAATTCAAACAAAGTTATGCATTTAATTTGAACTAATATAAAATAGAATATTTGCATACATGTTTTCTTCACTTTTTGTTTACGGCTAGGTCATAATTTGGTTACAAATATGTTGCTATCATTCAGATGAAAAAGGGAAAAATTAGTTAACATTCAATGCTTTTATTGAAACTTTAAATAAAAAAATTAAAAAACTTGAAGCAAATATTACTGGAACTTTAATAGAATAGAACATTGTGCAAGAAAGATTAGGAATTGTATATCTTCATTGTAGGTATAAAAAAAAATCTTATCTATGTTCACCTCTATACAAGGCTCAAGAGCCACTTAAGGTATTTCACTTGTTGAAATTGTTTTACTTTATAGATGTTAGTTGCCATGTACACACTAAATAGTGATGGATAAGAATATGTTCATTTTGATGGGATAATCTTTAATTGGGTTTATGGATGAATTTGAAATTTGAGAAATATATATATATATATGTATTTCAAGATCAAATTATGGCCAATAAGTGTTAGCATTTAAATGAATTGACCTTGGCTTTATGGAAAGGGAGATGACTTTTACTTTAGATGAACAATGTTTTTTTTTGTTACTGTAAGAAGAGGGAATAAATAAATGAAAAGTCATAAAAAGAATTTCAGGGAATCATTAGGAAAAGTATCTAGAGAGGAGGAAATAAGTTAAGAAAGGGGCAACATAAAGCAGGAGGAATTCCTTTGTAAAAAAAAAAAATATATATATATATATATATATATATATATATATATGGGAAGTGTTTTTTTTTTTTTTATACACTTTTCATTTAAGCATTATTCCCTCACTTATCCACCTCCCCATTTCTCAATGACATGGCTTAGCTGACCCTTATTAGCTTGAAGTAAAGAAGCAACCATGTTTTGCTGCTTTTTATGTAGTACTTTTGCAAAGCATGTTTTTACCACCAAGATAATGCCTAAGTGTTTACTGAGCAGTGTCCTACTTCAAGAATGTTTCTCTTGAAATATATAGGTTTTCTTTCTATTTAGCAATTGTTGCTTTTCTCATCAAATAATTGCACATTAAAAAAATATCTTTGGTCATAATTTGGATATATTTAAATATTAAATAGAGTTGATATTTATTCTATAAAAGGAAGCACACAAATTAAAAATGTCACAATCAGGTGAAAGTTTCTTCAATTTGAAATTGGCTCAGTTATTGAATTTGTTAGTATTGATATGTGGTTAAATTTTATAAATATAAAGCAAGTGATCACTTTAGAACAAGGGTTTAAAAATTTATCATGTTCGCTAGGCAGAATATTCTCCTTGTCAATGTAGAAGACAACTTTTTAAATGTAATTAAAATTCAGAAACAATACCAAAAAATTTGGTTTATGCTACTATGATAGTCCCAAACATTATGATAATCTTTCTATAAAATGTTGGTAGTCCATATGCCTGCAAAATTGTTCTTAGCATTTTTTTTTTTTTTATATCATAGTGTACATGTGTTTGTGTAGAATGTTGTGGCAATTTGTCCTTTTCATACAAAAAAGTGACAGTTGGCTCCTATAATAAGCTCATCCACTTTTTGACAGGTATTGGTTTTTATCTTGTGGGTATGATATGCGACTCTCTTCACTAGCAGAAAAGCTAGTGGAGGAGCTGGTTTAGACACCAACCACTTATGTGGCAGGTTGTACTGGGTTACATGTTACCAGTAGTAGGCCCAAGTTTGACCTTATGTGACAGAAACAATATTTCTCTTTTTCTTCTTAGAGAAACATTTATGTTCAGAATAGAAATCTAATCTGTAGGTGTGGACCATGAAATGATTTGATAAATAGATCATTACAGATGAGAGGTAAATATGGACTAGAAATATTAATAATGAAAGAATTATGTTTATTAATGTAAGTGTTTGTTACAAAATCCAATTTTTTTTATTGTCCTTTTTAATGTAACAGGTTGCAAGAGTGGTTATGGTAGCAATAAAAAAAAACAACACATTTTGATTGATTATATTGCCTCCCACATCACCCCCATCAAGTTATTCACTCCTATCTTGACAGGCATAACTTTATTGAACCACTAAATTTTGTATTTTCAAGCATTTATACATTCATTAGTCATATTTATTTTTCTATCAGTTCTTGTCTTTATCAGCCACAAAGAATTTAGAAATTCATGTTTTATCTTTTTCTAAACCTGCTTATGTTTTTATCGCTCTTTTTTAATCGTGTCACTCCAAGCAAGGCATTTTACTGCCACTGTTGTGCAGGGGGTTACACAGGAGCAATGTTATGAAGAGTGAGAGGTTGCAGGGAGTGTCAGGAAGAGAGTAGGAGAGGGAAGAGATTACTGATGAGAGTGGGGTGGACAAGGAGAAATGCTATGAGGAGTGAGAGGTTGCAGGGGGTGTCAGGAAGAGAGTAGGAGAGGGAAGAGATTACTGATGAGAGTGGGTTGGATGCAGAAAAGCATGAGAGAGGATGTAACTTAGTGTGACAGGAGATGACTATTGACTTTACATTTAAATTCTTGGAGATTGTAATTGTCAGGAAAGCAAGTATGCGGAAGAGAATTCCACAAGCGGGAGGTGCGAGAAAAGCTGCTGGAGTAGAATTTGCATTTACAATTTATTGGCTTCACAGTAAAAGGGTGGGACCTAGTTGCTAACCTTGTGGCTCGAGGAAATTTGTATGTAGGGGGTACCAGTGAGCTAAGTTCATCGGAGCAGAAGCCGTGAAAGTATTTGTAGAAGAGACACAGGGAAGCCACATTACGCTGGTGAGAAAGCGACTGTATCCTAGCTGCCAAGTTGGGATTGATCACATTACAGATTCTCCACTGGATTCAGTCGAGGACACCTAAGTAGATAGCAGGAGCACCGGACCAGATATGGCAGCAATACTCAATTTTTATTTTCATGCTGTTATACAAATATAAAACTCTGAAGCTTTAACCTTGTACCTTACATAAAATAGTAATATTTTGATTAAATGAATATGCTAACTAGATGAATTCGTAAATTGTAACTTAGATTGAGTTTTGTTAACAATAGAAAGTGATCACTTTTTCGTAAGTTCATTTTGGTTCCATTATTTAATTTTATACAGTGTCAGACATTTTGATTTTATGCTTTACAATTTTAAAATGGAAGAAAAAGTAGCTTCTTGCAAATTTATACTAAAATTTAAAAAATTTGTAATTTGCATTTTAATCATTTTTGCACAAAAATGTAAGATCAAACAGTATATTCACAAATTTCTGTTATATATCTGTATATATCCCTTTAACAAAATAAATGAAAAAAAAGTAGGTTGGATTTAAAGTCATCAATCAGTTAAGGGCCATATGTGATACACTGTTGGACGATCAGGTTTCTTTCCATTTATGACTGACTAGGCAAAAAATCTTTTTACATATTATTGCTGTTTCTTTCTTTGGTAAACGGGTTCTCAATCAAGGCTATAAGACCCAGTTTGTCCTGCTATTCCACTCATAGCTGGGAGGGGAAGAGATTGGTACATATTTCCCAAGGGTATTTGCACATAAGCAATTGTAATAAAGCTGACTGGAATTCAAACTCAGCTCTGATTTTTGATTCTGAGATGATATCCATTACACTATAATGCACATATTAAATTGAGTTGTTTTTAATTACCAGTCCAAAAATATACTTTGTGGTCAATGTAGAAAAGCTTGTTTTTATCATACATTACTCCAATCATGAGATCTTGCAACTGATATGAAAGAACATTCAAATCTTTACATAAACTCAAACCATGATATAACCATATTGTTTTCTTGATAAAATATTTTTGTCAAAATATTGTTTAACTGGTTTTTTAAAGAAAACATCTGAGTTTAAATTATGAAAAAAAATCCATTTAAGTTTGCATAAAATGTTAAATTTTCTTTTTCTAGAATAGATTCATCTATTTTCAATTGATTTTTTTTTTTTTTTTTTTTTTTTAAATACCAGCAGTTTATAAAATTTTTAAACCACAAAAGCAACTAATTTCAAATTTAGCTATATTCATAGGTGGAATGAGTGCTCAATATCAGAGAGAGATCCTTTATGAATATAGAAAGTGTGAATGTGGGAACCAACACTGTAGTAACTGTCAGTCTCATGCCTTTGTGTGATCTTCAAATCAAGTACTTCTGGCCTGACAGTCACCATGCAGTGCTTATTAAACTATCTACCATTTTGTGTGTGCGTGTTTCTCTCGTTGTAATATTTTGTTGATTGATAGTTATTCTGTTGAGTTATTCTTCTATCCATGTTATATTTACAATATCTTAATTGCAAATAAAATGGATTTGTGCAAATATACCTGAGAGAATTAAACATTCCTGGCACAATTATGCACTTTTGAGCTACTGTGATACTGTTTTAGCTTTACTGCTATTAAACTATTCACTGCTAATAAATTGCATATGTCTGTAAAATTTGAATTTCTAAATACTTTGAAAATTTTGGAACAATTGATAAATCATAGAAAAAAAAATGACATTTTGTGAAATATCAATTTATTTTATTAATATCTGTAATTTCATCTTATCCTGATAATTCACAAGAAAAAAAAATCTGTTAAAATTTCTTTTAATGTTATTTCACTTAAACCAATGTTTATATTATAATTTTAAAAGAATTTTTATTAAAAAATGATTATTGCCAAATGAGGTCATATATTTGTTTTTTTTATATCAATAATTTGATCCATATGTTTTTCTTTTTTATAGTAGTAGATACTTAAAATAGTTGAATGAATATTAAATATTTACTTTTAAATTCTTATATCCCCCCCCCCCAATCTTTTGTTTGGTAGATACATGTAGTAAGTTTTTTGTTTTCAGTTTAACTCTTCACTGTGATACAAGAGAGCTTTGTGATTTTTAAAATATATTTTTAAAATATATATATATCTTGGATTTTTTAATTCTTTTTATTTGCTATCCTCACTTTAGCTTTGCGTTATTCTTTGATTGAATCCGTTTTTGTTGCATTGCTTCAATTAAATGTAAGTAGGATCAGTAAAAGAAAAGACATGGGGTGGGTTGTGTACAGATCAAACTCTCGCTGTCAGGAATCTTTTGTGAAATGTTTTCATTTGCTATACTGTCAGTTGCGTATGTGTTTTATCAACTTTCTTTTCTGTATAAATTCTGTCTGTTTTGTACCATTGTATACCTTTTCAGTTTTTGTGAGCCTATTGTGAATTTTATACTTTTGTACATATCTTCTTAGGCTTACTTGCTTGGTGATTATTTTTACCTGTTAGCTTGTCTTTAGCTTTAATGTCACACACACATACACACACACACACACACACACACACACACACACACAATATATATATAAGTTTTAACAGTGTGCTTATAATATATCAGTCAGTTAAGTGCCATATGTGATACACACTGATACACACTTGGGTGATCATGTCTCTTTCGTGACATGACTGGGCAGAAAATCATCCCGCAGTAGGTTGCCAATATTTTCTACGGTAGACTGGTTGCCAACCAAGGCTATAGAAACCATTCTGTCCTGTTATTTAACCCATAACTAGAGGGAAGAGAGGGATTAATATCTTTCCCAAGGATATTTGTGTGTAAGTGAATGCAAGGAATTCAACTGGAATTCAAACTCGGCTCCTCGATTTCTCGTTCCAAGCCAATATCATATACTTTGTAATTCTGTAAACATTGATAAATATAAGAGACAATGAATGCCTGTTTAATCATGAGCTATTCTAAACATCATAAATAAGTTTTAATTTCTGGTGAAAATAAAAACAAAAATTGTCCAACATTTGGATATTTTTTTAATATTGTAATTCATAAACATTAACTTGTTGTCATTGATTGTACCTACAAGATACTTAATAGATCTGATAGATGTCATTGTGAAACACTCATTAGTTTAAAGAAAATGGTTTCATTCTTTTGTGTCATTTATGACAATTATTTTGTTGGTTGTTCTTTGTCTTTGACAAACTATAACTCATCATTTACTGTTTAAATATCTTTATTGTATTCTTGTCATAAAACTGTTTAAAATGCATTTAATATAAAATGAATATAAAATATAGCACATTGAGTGTCCGATGCATAACAGAGCTAAAATTAATATTAATTTTTTTTTTCTTACTGGTAGCACAACTCTGAGCTTCATGCATGATGCAATTATCACGTGCTGTTTGAAAACTGACATGCTGCTTAATTTAAATATTGATATTTATCCCTTACTGTAATGATAGCGGAGCAGTCCATTTATTTATGGGGAAATGGATAATATATATATATATATATATATATATATATATACACACATATATATATATACACACACAATTTAAATATGAGAATACACATCTAATATATAGTTCCAAATAGAATAAAAAAGTACAAATATCAATGATATATACATCCATATTTACATAGATATAAAAACGTACATACAAATATTGATTCACAATATCTATCTGCATATTAACATGTTCATTATTGTATTATTACAAAAAGGTAAATACATGTATTTATATAATTGTGATCTAATATATTGGAGTAGGAATAGATAGTGATTTCTGAACTTGATTATCTGTAGCAATGCTACTCTCTGTTTTATAATTTTATATGATAGTATTTACTCCCATGTTTTTTATAATACTACTTAGCATGTGATGTTTAAAAAAAATTCTTATATAATGAAGTTTGTTTTTTTTTAATATTAAATGACCATTATACTTTCAAATGTTAAAATATTTTTTTTTCTTTTCAGGTAAGCAAAACAGAATGTGGTGAATTGGTAAGGAATTAAAACTGACACACTTTCAGCCTTGTATTGTGTCCTTTTTCTCCTTCTTTTTTAGATACATATATTATTCAATATACTATTGTCATTGCATATAAATATTTTCCTATTTATATCCAGTAGTCTCTCATTACAGTTTACTGAGCATCAAATAGTTATGACTTCTCTTGAACATCCTGATTTCATTTGAACTTTTTGGCATAGTTTCAAATTTGGTAGTGACAATAAAACATTTCAAATTATTTAAAAAAAAAAAAATATTAATTTATAGATTGATTTAGTCAAGTACAGAGGCATGGTGAAGTAATGGATCAGTAAAGTGCCGTACTGGATATAGGCTTGGGCGATCATGTCTCGAAAGAGATATGACTGACTGGGTAGAACATTTTCCCTCAGTATGTTGCCATTACTTTCTGCAGTAGACTGGTTACCAACCAGGGCTATAGAACCCAATCTGTCCTGTTATTTAACCCATGGTTGGAGGGAAGAGATGGATTAATGATACCTTTCCCAAGGGTATTTGTGCACAAGTGAATGCAATGAATTCAACTAGAATTTGAACTCTGCTCCTCGATTTCTCATTCTGAGTTGATATCCATTGCACAGCAACACACAAGTAATGGCTAGTGTTTGGATTAAGCAACTGGAGATTTGAATTTGAATTCAACTTGAGTTATATTCCCTTACTTGCAAATACCCTTGGGAAAGTATATGAATCCACCTCTTCATCCCTATCCACCAAGTTTTAGGTAAGTAGCATAGCAGACATAGTCCTATAGCCTTGTGTGACAACCAATCAAGAACAATTTAATTCAGAACCTCTAACTATGGGTTAAATAACGTCAAACCACAATTGGCCAAATGTGAAGATGGCTACACCTCTGAAGACATGGTCAGTCAGGGAGGGGTTCCTCCAAAGAGCGAGAAGGCTCCAGATCTGTTCTAATTAGCTTCCATCCCAAGTACCTTAGTCAAGTAACAGTTGATGATTAGGCATATTTTAGTATTGCAAGAATTATATTCTACCTGCAATTGGAATAGCAAGTAAAATATCTGAAGACTCAACATTTTAAGCACAGTTTCTTGTGAATTACTAAGTTCTTTTTTTAAGCAGACATATTAACTAATCTTAATAGTTGATAATGCATCCTCTGATTATTGATGTTTTTTTTGTTTTTTCTTTAATAAGTAGTTAAGCACTACAGAGTAAAGAAGTTTTCAGTATTAGCTCTGAAATAATAAAAAAAAAAAAAACAAACAAAAAACTTCACCTCTTTTAGCATGATCAGAAATTTGACCATGTCGGATCTGCATAAATGTTGTTGCCAAAAATTGTCTACATTTTTTGCCACTTTTTGAGAAATGTCTTAACTTTCTTATGGTAATTTTATGAAGCTAATTCTCAGCTGAATCAGTGATTGGATTTGCCTGTTGGCTTTTTGATTTTGCCATATAAACACTTAAGAGTGATAATAGAATGAAAAGAAAATGGATATCAGAAATGATTGATGATTCTCACGTGTACAACAAAATATTGAGTATTATTTTAAGATATTTTTGGTTCAAAATGATTCCTTGATCAACTTTACATATAAAAGTATTCTGATTCAATATTCTAATGTCTAATATTCGTTCAGTTCTAAGTGTTGACATGTCAAATCAACCTACACAACTCACTCTGTTGCTAGCAATAGTTTTAACTGAAGCAATAAATAATTTGATGAAATAATTTTTATCAGTACTTTTTAATTTAAAAAAATTTTTTTTGAACACATCTGAATAAAAAAAAAAAAACAGTTGCCTAAAAATTTGACTTGGAAGCCAATTTAAAGACCTAATTTATAGTAGCCATTTTTGAAAGCAAAAGAACTTAAAGGTAATATCCTTGCCTATAATAAAGGCTGTTGTGTGTGTATGTACGTATATATATATATATATATATATATATATATATATATATATATATATATATATATATCCCTCCTGTTACACTCATGGAGAAAGAGACAGAAGCAAGGCAGTGTCGGCTCAGTTCATTCTCTTTACGACCAATTATGAAAGCTCTTGCAATGAAAGTATAAAAATACACTTTTATAGAAATATGTACATAAAAATAGACTTTTATAGAAAAATAATGATTTTTGAAGGAAAAATATTACCAACAATACAATTTTGAAGAAAAAATTATTACCATAACACATTTTTGAAGGAAAAAAATTATTCTCAGCAAAACATTTTTGAATATAAAACAAGAAGACATTTTCAGTTTTCTAAAATAAAAAAAGAATAAAAACAAAAAATTTTCATTAAAATCTGACTAAATCAATCTTCTCACTATAACCGAACATTAAAAAAATACCTTAAAACCCCACCTTTTCAACATTAAATAGCCCATATTTTGATATGCCGTTAAACAAAACTGTAACTCATGCAACGATAATTAAAACACAAATTAATCCTTTTTGAAGAAACCATTACCTAATAGAGAATAATTCCCCCTACTCCTCTTATCCTTTAATCATTTTACATTTTAACTTTACCTAATTTTTCTTATTAGCTACTCAGTCTTAAATTACTGATAATTTTTGTTCTGAAGAAGGGTCGGTCGAAAGTCACCTTAAATTTTAAATGTTGTGATACTTTTGTATCCTGTTTTATTTATAAAATATGATCCCACTCTCTCTTTTTTTATGTAATATATATATATATATATAAGGTACCTCCACTAAATTGCTGAAAAAAAAAAAGAAGCATAATATGAATAAAAAGAAGGCCTCAGACTTAATAAAAATTAACTTAAATAAAAAATGTTTATATTATCATTATTATATTATAATATTATTAAAACATAACAGTATTTTTTAATTATTTAAAAAAAAATTTTTTTAATCCTTTCTGACACATTCGAAATTTTGGTAAAAAATCATTTGAATTTTAGTTAGTGGGTAACCAGAGTTTACAGTGGAAAACTATATTACATAACTCAGTTTTTTTCTGGTGACAAATACATTAATTTGGAAATTCTTGCAATAATCAAATAATTGTCAGATTTTAATGAAACTTTCAGGACTTATTCACAAATGTATGTAATAATTTTGGAAATTATTATTAAAAAATCTTGGTAAATATAATATATATATATATATATATATATATATATATATATATAATTTCATTTTTTTTTTTTTTTTTTGTTTACATCTGTTACCCCCACTTCCACGTAAATTCATGAAATTTTAAGAAATTAAATTTTGTTTCAATAATTGGTTTTATCAGTTAATCATGGGACTCATTGAGGAATGTAAATCATCTATTATTTGTTTTTTAATAAATTTTGCCTTTATTTCCAGAAATCTGCTCCTAATAATAAAATTAAAAATGCAGTATAACTGACATCATTTAATTTGATAAGCTTTTAATTGCTTGAATAAATATAAATTAAGAACATTATAGTCTGAAGGAAAAAATTTTTGATTTATAAAATTTTAGAATTGTCTTCATGATTTTTTTTTATTATAATAATTTATAAAGTTTCAAAAATATTTTTAAAATAGTTCAAAGATTTGTTTGTGTTGTTTTAAAAACTTATCAAGTGAAGATTATATTTACTAATCGAAAATTAAGAAGTTTAATACAAATCGTGCCTTCCTATTTTTAAAATAACTACAAGTTTTTTTTGTATTGGAATTTTTTTCTTTGTATAATAATTTCTATGTGTAAATTAAAAGGTCATGTGTTTCAGAGTTTCTTCCCCTTACAAGAAAAAATTGTACAATTATGTCACTTGTGATCGCCGTACGCTTATCTTGCATCTGTCAAATCTGTTAACACATATGGTGGAAAGGTCAGAAAGTTAAACTCTGTGCTTAAGAAATAGTTTTATTTTAAATTTCATGCTATAGATAAGTAATACTTGTGTAAATCAGATTCATTTAACATTAAAGTTGCTAATTTTCTAAAAATAATGTGTCACAGATGTATATTTTATTTTTACAAAATCTTTAAAACCAAGAATTAATTTTGTGTTGGTCACTTGAAAATGGATGAAAAATTGAAAGATTTTAAAAAAAAATTGAAAAATTTTAGATTCCAATGAATATAATTTCTGTTTAAATTACCCTAGAATACTTTGCTTACTGGAAATAGTAAAATTAATCATTTAGCTTTTAATTAAGACTAAAATAAAGGCTTCAAGAAAACTTCTTTATTTTAAAAATTCAATGTAAAATTTAGATATAAAAAATGAGTGGAGGTATCTAATAAATAAATATTTTTCCATCCTGTCATGCTCAGGTGTTCAGGTTATTTTTATTGTTTTTATGTTTAATATAAGATACTCAATAGTAGATATATATGTTGCTGTCATTTGAAATGGCATATCGATATAAGTATTTAGTTGTCATTTTTTTTTTTATAGCATAAGCCCACTCATAATTGTATAATGCACAATTATTTTATGAAATAATCTATAGTTTATTTGATTCTAAATACATGCTGGTAAAAATTCAGCTTTGTCTGTAAATGTTATTTGCTCTTGTTGCTTCTATGCTGTTGCATCTAATACCATCCAAAGACAGGTGTTAATGTTAATAATTAATCTGATATATCTAAAATATGTGTTTTTATTGGTTTCTTCTGGCTTGCTGAGATTGAATTCAGCTAACTTGTTTATTGATGGTTCGATATCTTATAACATAGAAAATGTTTGCATATATATATATATAGTGGACACAGCCGTGACAGTCTTTTACATGCTTGAACACAATCTTCATGCCTGAAAACTGTGTTCAAGCATGAAAGACTGTCAGTGTCTACTTTTATATTTATTTAGTGTATCGAGGCAGCAGATAATTTTCTAAACATATACTGTTAAATGTAACAGTCAATGAATATCTATTATGTTTAATCATGAGCCATTCTAAACATCATATTTTGGCTTTAATTTCAGGTGAAAATGAAGACAAAAACTGTCCAACATTTGGATATTTTTCTATTATGTTAATTTTAAGCTTTTATATTTATATGTACATATGCTTTATACCTGATATTAAGCACTTTAACCTATAAATATAGTATACCTTAAAACTATGCTTACTATAGACTTTAAAGAATAGTTTTAAGGTATACTATAAGTAGAATCTCACCGCTGTTTACGCACTGTTCTTCAGCAATGAATTGAACACTCTTGGTTACTGGCATTTGTTTACATTATGTATATAAAATGATAAAATCTGTCTTCCGCTACTGTGCGCCAATAGCTTAGAGGTAGAATCTCTGACTGATGTCAAATCAGTTGGATTTCAATCCCGGCTGGAAGTGCTTGGATGTCTAAACATACTGATGAGCTGTGAAACAGGACTGTCTGCAGATGACTTTTTTTATTTTTAAGTCTATCCCTTTCAGAAAAAAATGTTCTCATCTTCTATAGTTCTTGTTTAAACGTATGAATCTTTAACAATTTTTTTTTTTTTTTTTTTTTTTGCCCTTGACCACAAAATGATTTTACCCACCCATCCCAACCCATTTTATCATCTTCTGGGGATAAGAAGGGTTAGTTGAGCTTATATTTATTAATTATCTTCTCTCACATTACCCTACCTGTCTCATTTACAATTCACTATTATCATACGAAAACTGGCAATTCTGAAAATTGTCACTAATTCAAAACTTATTATAAAAAATTTTCTCACCCATAGCCTTTATTTTATTTTACTTTATTTTATTTATTTATTCATTTATTTATTTATTTTTTTAAATTAGAGTAGCTAGAATATACTCTTGCCCTGTTCGTACTCCATCCCCTTCTATTGATTAGGAGTTGAGGTTCATCCCCTGTTTCCTGTTCAGGAAGGGGTTTCCGGTTCACTCTTTTTTTCTCTACTTAGGCCTCAATAGTGGAGCTTTTGCAACTTTTCCATGATAATAATGGATGGTGGCAATGACTCTCCATACTGAGGATACCGGGTTGGTAGTTTTCTGGTTGTTGCCCCCGACTGGTAATTAGGAACCCTAACTCATGTGTAGCATCTTGAGTAGCTGTTCTCATCAACAGTTGCATAATATTGGGGTTCTTTTAGTGGATTGGTGTCACTGCAAGTTTTTCCAGTGGGAAAACTTGAGGTCACATTATGCTGCCGTCTGTGCCAGTTTCCTTCTTACACATGTTGTAGTTGATGACCGCTTTCCACTACTACTCGAGACCTCTCCTTATCAAAAATAACAATGAGCACTCACAACTACAAATGCAATGCTAAACCAGCCTCACAAAAATCACCTAAATCCCTCAACATTTCTTTCACTAACATCCGTGGTATACGTATAAACTTTTGCAGTGTGGAATCTTTCTTCCACGAAAGGTCTCCAGACATCCTAGCTATCTGAAAAACTAACTTGAACCTCACAATCCCCTCCTCTGATTTCTTGATCCCAGATTACCTTACTCTCTTTAGGAAGGAATCCAGAATCCATATGCATGGCCTGGGAGTTTGTTAGCAAGCATCTTCCTCTGGCTAGGGAGGTTTCTCTTGAATCTCCAGACAATCCATACATGTGTCTTTGTCTCACTCTACTAAACTCAGTTAGCTATCTTTTCTTTCTCTATCATGCTTCTGACTGTTCCTTGCTTGACAGTATCTCTGATAATATAGATAAGGCCATTGTCTCTCACTTGTTTGCCAACATATTTGTGTTTGGTGACTGCAATGCCCACTGGCTGGAAAACTGTTACTGATTTTGCTAGCATCCACACCCTGAACTTTGCGATCACACAAGTGGTGGACTTCCCCACACATTTCCCCAGTATGTCTGAGGGACAAGTTTCACTACTAGATCTCTGCCTCACTTCTATCTCTGACTCCTGCCATGCCATTCAGCTTTGCCCTCTTGGCAAGTCCCATTCTGCTGTAGTTTCTGTTAATATCCCTTTCCTGATCCTGCGGAAAAAGAGTTAAAAAAATGAATGAATTTATTAAACAAATTGCTCCTTAGGCTCTGATATAAAGCCAAGGATTTTAAATGATGGTACTCCTTCACCAAAAAAGGAGTAACATCATTTAAAATCCTTGGCTTTATATCAGAGCCATTGTTTAATAAATTCATTCATTTTTTTTTATTTTTATTTTTTTTTAAACACTTTTTCACAGGATCATCTAAAAAGAGAAAGTAGAAAGAAAAAAGGGAAGAAATGTTAAACAACATGAGTTGTGTTCCTTGCTTCACCTCTACGAAGGCAGGAGGATTCAAATAGAAATGTGAGGGTAGCTATACTGTTTGGTACTGCGCAGTGAATGAATATTGATAAATAAACCTTCTCTCGACATCTCTTGTTGTAGTTTGTGGTTTCTAAATCTTCAAGTCATTCTCTTCCGAATTTGGTAGCTTCTGAGATTCTTTAGGCCTTTTTTGTGAAGTAGTAGGTTTCTTTTTGCTATCCTCGGAAGAATTTTGATGTCTCAAGGTAGGGCTCTAAACAAGATGGATGTACCCTTACATATGTGCCATTATGTTTGACAAGCACTTGCTTATGCTCCCACTCTGTGACAGTTCCAGAACCAAGCCACTTATCACACTGGTTTCTCTTATAAAGAACAGCATCACCATTTTTGTAGGATTGTGCTATAGATGTTTTAACTTGGTGACGAAGTGCACATCTTAGTTTCTCTGAAGACTTGCATGCTATGAACTGTTTCCTGGCAGCATGCATGGTATTTAGGTTATCTGCAACAACTTCACTGGTGGAAATACCTTCTAATACAGGTAGTTTGTCATTTAAAAAAGCAGGCACATTGGGTTTTCTGCCCAAAACAAGTTGATTGGGACTGTATTCTTGAACACTGTGAAGTGTATTTTTGGCACTTAAGGCCCATATGAGTGCTACCTCAAAACTACAATTGGTATCTTCTGTGGTTTTCCTTACCATTTCTCCAAATATCCCATTATGTCTTTCATTTAATCCATTGCTCCATGGACTTACAGCAGTCGTGGTATGTACCACAATGTTCATATTTTGCACCATGTCTCTAAACAAATGGTTATTAAACTCTTTGCCATTGTCAGTGAGAATAAATCTAGGAGTTCCAAAATATGCAATCCAGTGCTTGAAGATGGCACTAATGATGTCAGAATTTTACTTGGAATCCTGACTCCAACACTGTAACTTGTACCATTGTCAATTAGGTGCAGTACCTTGTTGCCATTAATCTCTTTAATATTCATGGCAATGCTCTTATTGAAATAAGTTCCTCGTGAGAACCCAATAATGGGTTTGGGTTCTGCCCTTTTGTACCTCATATAAATTTCACAGGAATTGGGAAGTTCTTTAAGAATTTTAATGAATTCAGAATCTCTAATGGCAACTTTTCTCACTAAATCACATCTTTTTACTGCTAGGCTGACTGAATTGTCTATGCAATTTTGTAGCAATTCTGATTTTCTCTAGTCTATAATATAGCAATTCTGATTTTCTCTAGTCTAGTAATATCTTTAGCAAATAAAATTAACTTGAACTTACCTCGGTTTGATGGAGACCTGCTAATAGGTATGTAGGAGTGACCAGATGAAGTACATTGCAGTGGAACTTCCCAACATGGTGACACTGTCGTTCCCAAAATTGAGGCATGTCCTAGCTCTCTTCATATTATTTTTGCTTAACAAAAATGTCAGTCTACAATGTCAATGATGATACTGACTTCAATACTAGCAATGACGCATGGTAGAGTGACTGTGTGGATCGATTTAAGTTTGTTTCCATGACCAAACTTGTAGATCCCCACTCCGCCTCTAAAATCCAATTTTTGCATTTTTGTTTTTCTGGTACAGTTTTCAGAAAACATTCATACCATTTTATTCCACAAACAGTCCCAGTGGCACCACTATCCAGGACAGCTGAGCCAAGCGTCTCCTCCAAGAATGTGCTATCGCTATCTTTCTTCTTTTGTTGATTCATTAGCATGAGGTTGGATACAAATAAGTGACCTCCATTTTTGCTGTCTTTCTTGGCATAAGAACAGTCATGGGCTTAGTGGAATTTGCATCCACACTTGAAACATTTGGTGGGTTTAAATTTTTATCAGTGAGGTGTGTTGGATTTTTATTGTGGCATTTCTTGCCATTACTTTGCTGACCAGAAAAATGAGAATTTCTGTTAGAAGAACGACTGTAAAATGTCCCATTGGTTTTGTCCTGTTTGTTTATGCTGGAAGCAACATCCATTTCATCCTTCATCATGATTGGGGGAGGGTTTGGTGATGAAACGTCGGAATATTGTCTTTGTAGAATTTTCTTTTGTTTGGACATTTTGGAAAGATTGAGTTCCTAAACCATAGCTTTCACTAGCCGTTCATTATCTGAGGTAAGATTCTTGCTTTTTAATACCCTGTAAACTAGTACAGGCTCGAGTAGAAGTATTTTTTGTTCCTTTAATTTTGTGACGTAACATTCAAAGGTGATTAGAAAATCGTCTATTGATGTAGGATTCAGTCTTTGATATGGCCCGAAGGATTCATATATGGTAAAAGCCACCTAATTCACGTCTTCCAAGAAAATTGTGTCCAATTTTTGGTATAACTTTTCCATGCTATTATCGGCATTGAGGGTAGTAATGTCCAATTCAGGCACTGTTTCCCTGGCGTTTCCTTCTAGGGATAAGTGCAATAGGTGCCTGTTTACAAACTTCTATGTTTGTGGGGGATTCCCAAATTTGCATACCTTTTTTCCAAGTATTATACTTGCCTGTGTTTAAGGCAGATGAAGAAATAAATTTAGAAATCATTTTTTTTTGTTTTGCTCTGCTTTTTATGTAAAACTTAGCAAACAACTACAACAAGAGATGCCAGGAGAAGGTTTATTTATCAACGTTCATACATTGCATGGTTCCAAACAGTGTAGCTACCCTCACATTTCCAGCTCAGTTTTTCCTCCTTTGTAGAGATGAAGCAAGGGGCACAATTCATGGTATTTAACATGTATAGTATACTAGCATCATAGCCCAGTGTTGTCCATGCAACTCAGAACATTTTAGTAGTAAAAGATGCCAGTTAAAAAAAAATCTATTTTCTTTTGTTTTGTGTAAATGTGAATTGATGTTTTGTGTGACATTGTAAACAACATTGCATTTGCTTTTGTTTCAGAATTATGGAGGAAAACATTTAAATTTTTTGTTGACTAAATGAATTCAACATAAAAATAAAAATTATTTATTTTCTTTTACTGAGCTTAGAAATATATTACACTCTCAGTTCTGAAATTTTCAAAGAATATTTCAAAATGTAGACATTTAATTTTAGAGGAAAAAGTTACATTAATGCCACATGAATTATAGACAGTTGATTTCCTGCATTAAATATTTAGCGAAAAAAAAAAATTATTTTTTTAATTTTATTTTCTAAAGTATGAAATATTAAAAAAAAAAACTTAAATAATTAAATTAACCATTGGCTCTTTTTTTTTTTTTTTTTTTTTTTTTTTTTACATATTTCGTTTTTGTTTAAAGAAACACTTTTTTAATAAAAAATATTTTAGTTGCGTTTGACACGTGTGATTTGATTTCTGTGACGTAACTGAGCAACCATCTTAGATGTTTTACAGAGCAAATGTAAACAATTGGCACCATTGGCCCAAAATTGCGAAAGGGAAAATTACTGAACTTAAACTCAAAAAGTATGTGTCAACCTGACTTCCCAGTAGATATGTGTCCCTAGAAAGTTTGAATGGCGTAGCTTAAAAAATGTAGGCATGCATAGGGAACAGTCAGACACAGACTCACAGGTTGCCTTTTATTTATACATATATATATATATATATATATATATATATGAAATGGAGACTGATTCTGACCCCACTCCCCCACTGTCTAATCCTGCATGCTACACAATCAAGAGCAAGGTTTTATTTTGCCTTTCAAAGTACATTCACTTTAAGAATTTTCTCAAAGGTATATCTTCTCAGTTTTGTATTCAAAACACAAACAATGGAATTTTGAAAGAGTTGATAGTTTTTTTTAATCTGACATATTTTATTATTTTATTATTTCAAACATTATTTTTAGTAGATAAACATATTTGACTAAATACTCAGTTCATTTTAAATAGTATTTATTTTATCTACTGGCCTCCACACTCGAGAAAACTTATTAAAGAAAATGAATACAATTTAAAATATACCACCTCAAATACATGTATCCTATCAAAAATAACATTTGAAGTAATAAAAATGTTGGATAAAAAAAAACATAAAAATCCATTATTTCTTTAGAAATCGCTTTGTTTATGTTTCAGACATGAAACTGAGCAGATATGCCTTTCAGGAAACTATGATGAAGTGAATGTGATTTAAAGTATATATATATATATATATATATATATACACACGCACACACACACACACACACACACACACACTTATAAAAACCTATAAGTTCATAAAAGATGAGACTTAAGCATTGATACGTAAGTGTTAAATCCTTAACTAATATATACTGAATCCTTTAAGACCAGTCGGTTTTTGCTAAGTGTCAACTTAGGGTTTTAAAATCATTTAGTGTGCCGACAGCATACATATTTTTATACAAGTCAAGGTCAATATACCTGTTCTGCAATATATTTTATATAGTAATATACACAATAATATGTAAACCATATAAATAAAAATAAACTATTTTTAAAAGTTTTTATTATTAATGGGAGCCTTACCCTTGTATGGTCTTAGTGTGGGTGTCATTTGCAGCTGCATGCCATGTGTGGCACATGTGCTGTAGGTTGCTGACCCCTGCTTTAAGAAACTATGAAGTAATAAACAAAATGTTACTCTAAAGTCCTGAAAAACCAGTCAAATGGAAAAATAAATTTTCAGAGTCAGCAAATTTTCATACTCCAGTTTTTTATTTTTTGTCTTTAGCCTGCAGTCTATCGCATCTGCTTCTTTACTTTTTTTTTTACTAATATATATATATATATATATATACACACACACACACACACATGTTTCAGTTCATTCAGGCAGACAGGGACTTGTCACTGTGTAGCATATTAAATATTTTGAAGTTTACTCTCTCATTGCAATGACATGATGGGAAGAAAAAAAAAAGACCTAGCCATTATTAATAATATTAACATCATCCACTATTAATATAATCCTCTTCATGCAAAAATCTTGCAACTAGCTCTGGTGTCTTGACATATTCTGATGACACTTTAATTTTCTTTTTTTGTCATCACACTGGGAATAAAATAATTGTGTACTTCAAAACTTGCCTTTTTTCTGTAGTATTCCTGTACACTTGATAAGATAAATGGGAATTGTGACTTGACTCAGCACTTTGATACTGTCAGTGGTAGACATGAACATACTGTTTTATATATATATATATATATATATATATATATATATATATATTTGTTAAAGATGTACTGTAATAATGCAACCTCATCAGCATAGTACTTGAAATGGAATTTTAGTCTTCTTGGCATTTAATTTGTTACTGTCCATAGTTGTTAGTCAAAAACTAGCTAAAAAAACAAAACAAAACAAACTTAAATTTTGTTGCTTCATGTGTTTAGATGTAATATGATTTTGTTTTGACACTCTTAAGACCTATTAAAAACAAAATAGGGAGAGGGTAGAAATAAGTGACATACCTCATGAGCTTTTGCATATAGATAGCAGAACATAAATGGGGAGGGAGAGTGAGGGGTCAAACATTAATTAGGGCTACTAGGGATGGTAATTTGTAGAGAGCCACGTCTTGAAGGGACATGGTACACAAAACTTCAATGTTTTCTATGAAGTGTTGTCCGATGATTTATCATATGCAACATTAATTGCCATCTTCTGTCTTTTCCTGAATTCTGTTCTCTCTCTCTCTCACACACACTTGCTTTTTATATTCAAATATTTTAATAGTGTAAAAAAAAACTGTTGCTTCATGCTTACAAATGAGCAACCTTATCAATAAATTTTTGTTAGCGAATTGTACTTTGACCTCATCATTGTTAAATTCAATATCCATCTCCTTGTTTTTTTTTCTCATTTTTATTTTTCCTCCATTCTTTGTCTAAATCTAAATAGAATGATCAATTTGAAATGATGACCAATCAGAAGATGATGCTATTTTAAAAAGGATCTTCATAGACCCTTTTTTTCTTCCTATTACCCAGTGCTATTGTTCAGTTAGACTGAGTAAAAATACTGCCATTTTACAAATTTGGTTCAATGTCACACCAACATAATGCTCAGAGGCATCAATATCTACAACAAATGGCACTTGATTATCAATGGCTTTTATAACTGAGTCTGCAAACTCCTTTTTCAAAAAAAAAAAGTTGTAAGCTTGTATAACTTCAAGAGAAAGAAGGAATAGCTTTAACTCAATGGTTTGTTCTTCTTACTGCAGCATCTTATCCAGATAGTGTAATGTGCAAGTATACTCATGACCTTTATACAATGTGATATCTCTTCAGGCGAAAAGTATTCCATGAGTGTATACGCAACAGATCTGCTTTAATAAAACCATGACTGATGAGATAACCAAGGGATGTCATATCTGCCAACAAACTTTTGTTTTCATTAAATATTAAATTTATTTCTTATTTCTTTACTCTTTTAAAAACAATTTCTTCCAAATATAAATAATGTTCTTGATTTTATTTTTGTATTTTATCATTCACCCAAAGCAAGGTGATAAAACCACTAAGGTGCAAAGAGCTACTGTGAGTGAATGAGAATAAGAATTTAGAAGGAACTGGAACCTCAATCTTAAACAGGAACCAGGGATAAATCTCTACTCCTGTCCAAATGACATGAAAGGAGTGTGAACTAGGTGATAGGTGAATCGATCTACTGTTATTTTTACCCTATATGGTGACATTATCTATGTAAGTGAAAGTGATCTCTACCCTTTCTAATAAAACTGTCATCAGTAATTTTCAAGAAGCTAGCCATTCCATTTGTAACCCTAAAGTCTATGCAACAGATCCAAGATGTTTGTCAGATTTTGAAAATAATGTCTGGTTTTCCAGATTCTTAAATAGCTATATTTCTGGTGGGGTAAATCAGTTAATGTTTTGAGAATCGTCTCTTAACATTTATTTATGTATTTTTTTTTTTCCTGGAAGTGATAACAACTTGCAACCTTCAAGGAGAGCTAAGGAGTTCATCTGTCGCCACCTTGAAAAATGCCAAGTTTTTACAGAAATAGGATGACAACCAAAGTGAACAAACAAGGAAAGAGTGATAGTGACAAAGACACAAACAGTTCAGGTATATATTCTTTAAAGGATATTAACAGACAGGAAGGCTGATGCAAGAGACTGATCAATTATTGTATTAGTTAACAAGTTTCATTAAGGAAATGTTCCCATCTATACTCTGAGTTTGGAATGACATAAAAGCTATCAACAAGAATCTTATCTATACTGTTTTAGAGTTTTGTGGCTGATAAAACCTTCCAATTTTTTAGTATTGAAATTTGGGGAAACTGGTTATTAGCTTGACCTGCATACTTTAGTAAAGTAGGTTTTATTTATTTTTTCCATTATGTATTGAAACGGAAATCTTTTGCAGAACATTTAATTATTGAGTGGCAATTACAGCCATAACTATAGGATTGAATTCAGTAAAGGTAGCTTTAGTCTATAGTTCAACTATTGCAATATTAATACATTTAACTTCAGCACATGATTGGAACAGCTATGTGGCATTTCAAATTCTATTGTCTGATGACAGGCTGTATTTAGATCGGTTATTTAACAATCTAAACTTATTTTATAAATAGAACTTTGTGTGTGTGTCTGTTACCTATAGACTCCGAAATGGCTGAACCGATTTTCTTTAAAATTTACACAGTTGTACTATAAGTGTCTGTGAGTGTTCTTACCTAGGTTTTGTGTCGAGGTACCCCCGATAAATATTGATAATCGAAAAAATCGGGTTATAGAAGGAGTGGTCTGATTTTAATCAAATTTGGTATACTCATAGACAAAGACATAAGAAACGATATTCAGAAGTTTCAAGGTTGCAGTTCTTACAATAGTGCAGAAAATCAATAATATATATAAAAGGCAAGATGTTTGTGTGTGTGTCTGTTTATCTGTCTGTATGTCCTTTATACAAATTCACAATTTTTATCCGATTCTCACCAGACTTCAAAATTTGACTTACATCCATTCATTTTTCTTTCAGTCTACGGTTTTGCTTTAACAGGAAACAACTATTGCTTTTTAGTCTTTCATACCAATGTCCAAAGAGTCTGAGCTCCAGGACCATGGATTAGTTTTAAAGCTTTCATTACACCCGAGCAACACCAGGCTATACTGCTAGTATATATATTTGAGTAAAATGCAATCCATTTATGAAAGAATTGCATTTATATTCATTATGATTTTCTTCAGCAGTAAATAATCTAAAATTTCAGATTTGAAACTCTCAAAGTTGTTTCCACCTAGCTAATATATAATGAACAAAGACATCATTTTTTAGGTTCCATGTGTAAATTTTCAAGAATAAAATTAGTACTGTCATAACTTGTGCATAGAGAGATGTACTTGTATAATGTTACCTATTTAGTATACAAGCAATAGGTAACATGATTAATCAACAATTTAAATTTAATGAAAGAAAGGAGTTGGTGAATGCTTGCTTTCAATGTGGCTATTGCTTGGGAGAATTTCTAAAATCAGCAGAGAATTGACTGGGTCTAAGGAATCATTCCATATAAATAAATGACTTTAATAAATTTTGATAAAATTCAAAGACAAGTGAATTCCAGTATTTAATCAACTCCTTTCAAGTACAAGATTCAGCTTAATGCTATGTAATTCTGTAGAAACTTAAAATTATAATCAAAATTTGTCAAAGGTGAAATCTGATTCAATTTAAAGTAGATTCACAATATTATAGCTATCTCTAAAACATTTTAGTTTGTTTTGAAGTTGACTCATTTAAATTTGATTATAACTTTGGTATTAAATGAAGTTTATTTCACCTCTATACTTCTAATGTCTCTGTTTGAACAATGAAATTTTATTTGCTATTATTCTTAAAAAAAATTTCTTCTCAGTGGATATAGATAGACTTACTCAACAGCCAGGTCACGCTCCTCTTTGTGCTTTTGAACAGAAGTAGAGGTTTATTCCTTGTTTTTTGTTTAAGATTTAGTTTCTTAAAGTCTTCTCTTTGCATTCTAGTAACCCCTTGTGACTTGGTGACATTATCACCTTGCTTGGGGTGAATTGATTACAAAACTTTTATCATGTGTAATCATATTTAATTCTTTTGACATCTATGGTACAACCAACTATTGAATCAACCAAAATGTTTATCATGGTTATTAAAACTGTTTTTTCAAGTTTTGCATTCATCCCAAACACTAGATAATATGACTAAGAATGATATAATATTGGGTATTAGAATAATCTTTGTTCTCATAAATTGTATAAAGTGTTTCTTGGAAATTCAGATAATTCTTTCAATTGGTATAGATTTGACATGATAAAACAATGAAAATAATTAGAAAAAATAGGATGATCTAGAATGATATAACAATTCTCTAGAAATGCAATGTTTTGAAGCAGGTTCTACTTGCTTGAATATGAAAATAGTTATCAATACTTGAAAAGATTTTGGAAAAAAACAGGTATACTTTCTTTAGAAAGATAATCAATTTCAACCAATAGATGAAACAGCAATTGCAGGGTGTACTCTTCTATGGAAAAGAAAAATCATTGTTGGATTGACTAACATTGATATTGGATATAAATAAAATCCAAAGAGATTGGGTTAAGTTCTATAATCATAAATTCTAAAATCAATGCTTGCCAAATAAGTAAACTAGAGATTTTAAATATACAATGTTAGCATCAACTTGTGAAAGCAGTTGTTAATATCTGCAGAAACAGTTAAAATGAAAGGTCTCTGCTTTGCAATGACTGCAAAAGGAATTCCATTCCATAATGTGATGGTCCTGGCCTTTTAAAACTAAAGCAGATGAGATAGAAAATAAGACACTCACTAGAAAAGGCCAAGTCCCTCAAACAAAAGAGACAAGATTAACTATTGATACTTTAGAGGAATACCAGTATCATTGCAAGTAAACAAAAGCAACAAAACAGTGGTGATAGCATTTTAAAAAAAATTAGTCATCCTGGTTTGGATGATAGCTGTTGTCATCAGAAGCAGTTTATGCTAAAAAATAGAGGAAGCTGTCACATCTAACCCCTTTCCTCAAGGAAAATACTATTATCCCAATCTAATTGAAGTGTTGACATTCTGTGCATACAAACAGTATGCTTCTATCAGTTGAAAGGACACATGTCTATGGAGTTGCTATTTTCTCAAATGATGTTAAACATGGGATACTTTGAGGAAATATCTTTAAGAATGATGCCATTGAAATCCACTATCTTGCTGAAATGATAGATAACTTTTTGTAATTTATCTCATCCAGTTGTGTTAACACCACTAGATATTTGAACTTCAGAGTTTCAGTATAATAAACTGGTCTTTGTGGATGTAATTCATACTAATCATGGCTTCCCAACATCTATATATTGCAAATCAAGAGCTTCCCTGTCTTCATGTAGGTGGCAAATTATTTTTCACCCTAAAACTTATCTTTTGACATACTACATGTGCACTATTTGTGCTGTCATTCCTGATAAAATTAAACTTCAATAAAGATATTTAAATTATTACAATTTGTGTTGGAGATAAAACATATGCACACACACTAGTGCTTCATGAGGACAGATTTGAAAAGCAGTTCAACTTTTTAGATAGCTTACCAGAGCCAAATGTCCATCAGAAGAGATTATGTCCAGTTGTCGTGAATACCACCATCAACTTTAAAGGGACTACTCTATTACTTGTAAAATATTAAAAAATTATTACGAGTGTGAAAAGATTATTTATTTTCCCTGTCTTATTGGCTAACTATTTCCACACTGGACTTACTATTTAGTTCAGCTCAGTAGTTCATCTAATTCATCACTAAAATTTCCTGCTGAGAAATCAGTTTGACACATTACTCTTTAAGATGCTTACTTACAGGTGATAGTTTCATTGCTTTCAAATTTGTAGTCAATATTTTAATATTCTGTGTCTTTTTTTGTCTTTCAGTTTTACTAGAATGGAAATGTAAACATATTGTTTAATAGAAAAATTTTATAACTCTTGTTTAGTCTTTGTATCAAATGACCCTCCCCAAACTTATTTCAAAATATAAATTTTGGAAGTAAGAAGACATAAGTTTGGGCAGTCTTGTGTGTGTCATAATATCACTCTCTACATGCATTGACCTTGAGCTTATCCAAGGTAGGATTTTGCCTTTTTGTTTCGTTGCTCTTCTATCCAAATATAAAGCTTTTATATCTGTCTTTTGTCAGTGTTAATTAGAATGTTTTTTCACGCACCATAAAGAGACATTTACTCAGCCTGATCTGGGAGCATTCGAGATGTACAAAGACAGCTCTGACATATATCATGCACATGCTTTTATACCTCAGTTGTCTTTTTAACATTCTTATTGTGTCATCATTGCAATTATTGCAAAATCTGAAGCAACTTCAAATTGTTCCAATATAACACAACTCCTGGCTGTGTTCATTTGGTCGATTTCGTCCATGTTGATCTTGGTTTTGCCAAAGCAGGATTTCTTATCACTTGATGAGGCTGGTCTAGACATGTGAAGGATTGGTATATAATGAAAACCAGATTTAAGACTGCAGCAACACAGTGTAGATTTATATATATTTATATATACCAAATACAAGATTACAAGCAAGTCAAAGTAAGTGATGAAAAAGAAATATTAGTTAGCACAATAATATTCGTGTTGTATTACTTCCACGGAATGATGGTTTATTCAACTTCCAGTTAGTTGTATTTGGACTGACTGTCTCTTGCAATATCTCTCTCCTGTCTTCTTTCTAGCAGCAGGCCTTGTTTCAGTCTGACCATATTATTCAAACCGCCATTCAAATCTCTTTCTAACTTCTCATCCCAAACACAGGAGCCGAACTAACTAATTTTGTCTTACACCCTGGTTTTGTTAAACAGGCACCCAGACTGGGGTGGGAAAGTTATGTATGGGGCTTCTATTCCCTTACTGTATAACTCTTACCAACTTGAAGTGAAAACAATTACATTTAACATTTCAACTTTCAGGGGAAGGGGAAGAAAAGCTGTTATTGTCTGCCTGTTCATATCAGCTGTCCTGGTAATCAGTACACAGGAAATTCTCAAAACTGTATTTTGACCTAGGGTCACATATCATCAAAACCCATGACAAATATTTCAACTAGAATTGGGTAACTAACTTTAATAAATTTTACTTGCTTATCTCAACAAAAAAATTTTGCACTCAGTGATTCTTGTATCTGTATTTTCCACTTGTTAACATTTCGGTTACTTTACCTGACAAAAATAATTGTATTCTCTAATTTTAGAGAAATCTTTTCTCATCTGGAAAATCACTTAGAATTAATACCAGCCATCTGAAAATAGGGTGACATCAATACTAAGGAAAATATCTTATTTTGGCACATAATGAAACCAATATAAAAGTCTAATTAAATATGGATGTAATACTGAAGTTTTTGCTCCAATTTTTCTTAAAGATGAAGAAATCAGTATTTGTCTAAATTTCTGAGATGAGGTAGTATTTACAGTATTTAAATTATTCAGACTATTGTCCTTGTCTTTGTTGTCATTTGTATGATGTTTTGGCTATTGTACGCTCCGGCCTTCTTCATGTGCTAGTGGATATAGATGTTGGTTAGTTCCTGTGACTTGACCCAAAGAGTTGTGAGTTCAATACCAGGCTACAGCAGTGATGAACAATTAACTTACAGAGTTAGAGAGATAACTCATGACTTTCAATCGAGGCTTTATGCAAGGAATGGGGATGATATACCCCAGTGATTGTAATAAAGGGTTCAGTTCGAAATTCCTAGCATGTGATGAAGGCTGGAGCGTCCAACGGCTGAAACATCGTACAAGTGGCGGCAAAGACAAGGACAATGGTCCGAATAATGTAAATACTGCCAATGAAGAAATCACTTTGCAGCAAATAACAAATACAAGCATAAAGCCAAGGATGTCAAGTAAAAGAAATCTTTGTAATATGCTTAAATTCAAGTTTTTTTTAAATGCATTTCTTATTCTTGAATTTACCTTCTCTGATAGGAAAAAGAATGTAATTAAGGTTGATTATATAATACTAGCAGTATAGTTTACAAATAGAAAGGGATGCAAGACACATCCTGTGTCTCACACCCATTCTATTTGTAAACTAGCAGTATAGTCCGGTGTTGCTCGGGTGTAATGAAAGCTTTAAAACTAATCCATGGTCCTGGAGCTCAGACTCTTTGGACATTGGCACGAAAGACTAAAAAGCAATAGTTGTTTCCAGTTAAAGCGAAACCATAGACTGAAAGAAAAATGAATGGATGTAAGTCAAATTTTGAAGTTTGGCGAGAATTGGATAAAAATTGTGGATCTGTATAAAGGACATACAGACAAACAGACACACACACAAGCATCTTGTTTTTTTTTATTTTTATATATATATATATATATATATATATATATATATATAATCGATTTTCTGCACTATTGTAAGAACTGCAACTTTGAAACTTCTGAATATCGTTTCTTATGTCTTTGCCTATGAATATACCAAATTTGATTAAAATTGGACCACTCCTTCTAAAACCTGATTTTTTTGATTATCGATATTTGTCGGGGGTACCTCGACACAAAACCTAGGTAAGAACACTCGCAGATGCTTATAGTACAACTGTGTAAATTTTCAAGAAAATTGGTTCAGCTGTTTCGGAGTCTATAGGTAACAAACACACACACACACAAAGTTCCATTTATAAATATTATATAATATATAATATTACAAAAATATTATTTAGAAATATATTTAAAAAAGACTCCTGGAGAAGTACTTTCTCATATCAGATTTGTAATGTGCATATTAGAAGTGCAAAATTTAAAAACTTCTAAATCACCATTTCTCTTTCTGTTTTTTCATTTATATCTTTTAAAGTACAGATTTTTCCTTATATAATCAAGTGTCAAATTTAACCAAGAAAATTATTTAATAATCATGAAACAGTTAAAAAAATTACTTCCTCTTGTCTGTGTCCTTTTATTCTTGGTTAATAATTTATATATACAAAATGTATTGATACATTTTGTAAGCCGATATAATGTATTGACTTTAAGATATGACTTATTTCATCATCATTTTATTCATACTATATAATATTTTAACAATGTTAAGATTTTTGTGATGGTATGATTTTGTTATTTAGTATTTCTCTTATCAATATAATGAGTCATCAGCATATTGAATAATTCTGAACTTGATGTGCAAATCTTACAAGATGGCTGTGTTTTTAGCTTATAATTTGCCACTACCACTGTTTAAGATTTACCATTAATTACAAATAAATTGCTTAGCAAATTTGTTCAACTGTTTTATTTTTAAATTTAATTTGTTATTGATTTACTTCTCTTGCAGCTGTTTTTCATTCACTTTTTGGTGATTAATACAAAAAGAAAATGTGTTTTATGTTGTTTTCTTTTGTGTTAATATTACTTTCTATCTAAGTGCTTCTGATTAGAGTTTATACAGTAATTTTCGTGTTTTATCTCCTCCTCCACATTTCTGTAGTTTATTTACTTGATTTGACATTCTTTGGGTATTGTATTCAATTGTTTTACTGCTTTGATTTTTCTACAAGGATTTAAAAACATTTTCCTTCTTTTCTCAATTCTTCTTCTGTCTTACTGTAGCGATTCAGTTTTAATGGTTTTTGCTTATTGATTTAACTTTTTAGCGTCTAATTTAATTTTAACTTAATCATTAGTTTTCACATTTATTCACCAGTTAGTCCAGACATTTCAGCAAAGTATTAAGTGTATATGTTGTTTAATTAATTTACATGACCAAAAGAAAGACAAAAATCACTTCTTTTATAACCTTCATGCTAGGGCAGTAGTTCTTTAACCAGGGCTGCAGTATTGGTTCCTATTGGGTGCAAGGATACAGAATCTCAAGCAAGATCTCATTGGACTGAGAAACAATGGTAGAATCCAAATGAAATTCACCAATGGTCACCTGGAACAATTCTAAGCTTCTCAGTCTGTATTTGAAAAAAAAAAAAGCTCTTGCTATGCTGGTACCTTTCATGACTACACACCTGTGTGAAACTAAATTTTCCTGTCTGCTTCACATGAAAACTAAGAGAGCAGCAATCAACTGTGTCCCCAGCATGGCACGTGATTAGCACTTAGCACCAAGTTAGTAAGATTTAATGTCATCATAAACAGTAAACAACAGCAACAAAGTCACCGAGTTTGTTGCTCAAACAAAATCATTCACAACATATCATGCAGTGTACAAGCACATGTTACTCTAATTTTACTTTCTGCAAATATGAAAGTAATCTGGGTTTTTGTCATGGATTATTTTGTCAGTTATGCAAATAAAGATTAAAGACATGATGGTTTTGTTATTTACACACAAGACTTATATCGTTTTTTTGTTGATTCTAGAAGGGGTTGCAAGAACTGGTTGGGGTTTTGAAACGGGTGTGAACAAGGAAAATGAATAAGAATTCTTTTCTCCGTGTAGAACATCTGAGGTGGGGGGAACAGTATAAGTATGTGTGCAGACATTAAAATTTATCTATTTAAAGAACACAAAAATCTCTTAGAACCATATTTTTTTATTGTAGCAGCAGGATATTTTAATATTTCACTGATTAAGCTTTTACTTTAAACATTCTCATAATTTTGGAAAATAAACATATCACTCTTTTGCCATGTAAATAGGCATTTCCATGTTTGAAAAGACATCTGAATGAAAATTCATTGCTAGTTTTATTTACTCATATCTCTTGGCATGCTTTTTCAAGTTAGTTCAGGACTTGTTGAATTAAATACTGCACTCTTCAGGTTGTGAATTTTTATGTATTTTTTCTTATCAGTAAGAGGTGAGTAGTTGAGGAAGAAACTTGTTTCACAGTGTGGATATTGAAGTTTTCAGCCCAACTCGCTTTTCACCAAAATTTCAAGAAAGATTTTGTAAAATTTTATTTTAATTTTAAGGCATTTTTGGTATGGCTATGAATTGTGTAGTAAAGTAGAAATGTGTTTATTTATTGTGTGGTAAAGTTTATTACTGAAATATTCTGAAAGCTGAAATCTTAAGTTAGTCTGTGTGGGTGGTTAGATTCAGAATATAAATTGCAAAAGTCAACTTCTTTAATTTTGGTGTAAAAAAAACAAACAAAAAGAAAAAAAATAATCATAACATGATGAATAAAGGCCCCAAAAAACTTTTATTGTCAAAATGTTATTAAGAGAAAAGATCAAAGTATTTTATTATTAAATTTTTTATTCAGCAATCCCCCCTCCACCAAACTACTACTCATTTCCAAAAATCTGCTCCAAATCTTAAAAAAAGAAAAACAAATAAAATTATGACTTTTTAAATTATTATAACTTATGTAAATCTTAAAATTCTGTGTTACTTGCATTTTGTTAGGTGATATTAAGTGAAAACTATATTTACTAGTCAAAAATTGAAAAGCTTAATGCAAATCATTTTGTATCAAGATTTAAAAAAATTATAATATATATTTATTATAGAATGTCGTCTCTTTTGAAAGTATGGTGGGAAATAAGTGCAATGACTATAGTAAATTTAAAATCAATATTCCTAAAATTAAATTATAGTGAACATTTTTCAAGATTTTTAAAATTACTGAGTACATAAAAATTGTATAAAAAAGGGGTTCACTTGTCATTTTCTTGGATTGTAACAGATAAAGTCTCCATAGTACAACAATAAACATGTTGGAACCTTTCAGCACTTATTTGAGTGACTAGCGATAACAAAAGTACATCATCCTGCTACTTTTTGTTTTAAAAATCCATTTCTCTGTTATTTTAAACTTAAAGTAAATCATATTGTTTTTAAATCAATTATAATAATAATAATAATAATAATTAGAATTATACTTCTATATCCGTTAACATTTCTCAAAGTTTCAGAAAAGTTTTATATTTTTTAAGATTTTTTTAAACAGAGAATTACATTGTGATGAAAGACTACTAAAAAAGGGGCGCTAACCAACTATTTTAGTTTAGACCCCAAAAAATCAATTCCAATCAATATAATTTCTGTTTGAAATACACCATAAATATTACTTACTGGAAATAATAAATTTAATAATTTTTAGCACTAAAATTAAAACTTCAAGAAAGCTTTATTTTATTAATAAAAATTAATTTTAAACCAAAGTGTCGAAAATTAGTGGCGGTACATAAAGCCTTTTGTTTAACCTTTACAAACCATTCATTAACCCCCATCGTTAACACTATTATTCATCAAAGAAATAATTGCTCTATATTTATTTTATTTTGTTTCACCCCAAACAAAATGATAATGTCAGTAAATGGGTATTGGTAAGGAAAGAGAGTAAGAAGACTTTGAGAAGGACAATAAAAGAACCAGATTCAGGAATACAAAAGATTGCAATTGACATTCCATTCAGTTTTTTTGAAGATTGTAGGTAGAGCAGTGAAGCAAGAAATTGGAAGAGTTACTCAAGTGAGAAAGCAAACTATTAGAATAGAACCCTTAGAAATCTTCTATGTGCCATGTCCCTTCAGGATGTAGGATGCTTAGTTACATCTAGATGATTCAATAGTAAAAAGATTAAACTTATTTGCCAATCTCGTAGCACACTTAAATTCATACAATTAGGGTACTAAGGAGGAAGGATCATCAGAACAATTGCCATGAAAATATTTGATATGACAAAGGATATTCAATGGTAAGATGGTGGAGTCAAGATGCCAGGTCAGGATCAATAACATTACAGATTCTTTTTTTACATTTTGCCAAGAATTTTGAGATATATAGCAAAAGCACCAGACCAGATATGGCAGCAATATTCAATGAGTAGTAAATTTATAAATGTGTAAGATAACGCATTTAACTTTATTTTAGTATCCTTTACTTTCTTTTTCTCTCTCCTCTTTTTCTTCTTTCTAGATTCCCAGAGTATCCTTTACTTTCTTTTCTCTCTCCTCTTTTTCTTCTTTCTAGATTCCCAGAGTATCCTTTACTTTCTTTTTCTCTCTCCTCTTTTCTTCTTTCTAGATTCCCAGAGTATCCTTTACTTTCTTTTTCTCTCTCCTCTTTTTCTTCTTTCTAGATTCCCAGAGTATCCTTTACTTTCTTTTTCTCTCTCTCCTCTTTTTCTTCTTTCTAGATTCCCAGAGTATCCTTTACTTTCTTTCTCTCTCTCCTCTTTTTCTTCTTTCTAGATTCCCAGGGAACAGAATAGTGAAGAATAATTTAAAAGCCCAAGAACTATAAGAATAGAACAGTATTATGTCTGTTATCAAATTAATTTGTTTGTAGGTTAGGAAATATATGTATCTTATGTCAAAAGCTTAATAGGAACTTGTCTGGAAGAGTGATCTCAAGTGGAATGCACTTACAGAAATGTAATAAAATTGCTTCAAATCATTTTTTTTGCTACAAAAGCAAGTGTCTTTTGTCATAAACTGAAGGGTGGTATAGAAATAAAATAAATTTTCCAATTGAACTAAAAGGAAGTCTGTTATTTTAAAATAAAAATAAATTTTTATTACAAGTTTTTATTTCTATCTACTTAGGACACTCATTCATGGATAAATATTAATTTTACAATGAAATAACTTCATTTATTTTGTCCTTAATAAATTGCACTTATCCTTGTTTAATTTTACAGTAAAATAACTTCATGTATTTTCAATTAAAAATGATTTCAAACAAAACTTCATATGTGATGAAAGCAACATTATTGATGGCTTTGATACGTCAATGCATTCCATGGCCACTCTTTCAGACAAGTAGTCTTTTTTCTTTGTTTAAAGAGTAAGAATTTAAAATGTTTTCAGACAAACAAATTTATAGAAAAATATCAATTCATTTGATTGAAAATGACAACCATACCATGTTTATGGAGAAAACTTGCAAATCCAATTTGTTTTAAGGTAACTCATACTTTTTTATTTTTTTTTATAACAAAAAAAATTAAAGTAACAATAGGTTTACATATTGGAATTGCATTATTTTCCAGGTGAGATCAATAAAATTGTTCTCCCTTAATACTTTTTAATGTAAGTATTTCTGCTATTATTTGATCATGAAAGTTTTCTACAAAATAGAGAGAAAAAAATATTAAAACCGGGAATATGATTATTGCTGGGGATAATTTTCTATCTCTGGCTGTAAAACTAGAGGACAAATCAAATGTGAAAAACTGAGTACCTTAAAAGTGCATTGTAATTGAAAAAAGGTTTTTTAAAGCTGAATTCTCAATTTACTTTTACTTTTTTTTATTTTATTTTTAACATTGAAAAAAGTAATGGAAGAAAAACTGTAGGTTAAACAACCCAAAAAGGGTTGATATGCCAACCCAACTATTTTAAGATAGTTATAACTCTATAACTTTAGCTATCCAAAAGCCAAAGTTAACCTGAAAATATTACTTGTGACACATTTTATCCTTCAGGTCTTCATCAGGCTAAATTTTTATGTTAGCACAACTGCATATGTGCACGAATTGAGGGGTGGGTGCCAGTAATTTAAAAAAAAAAAACTTTTTTTTTTATCTAACTGAATTTATTTAGAGAATCTAATAGAAAATCTATCGGACATAAAGCTTTGCAATACAGAAGAAGAAGCCCTCAACTTTGGTTTAAAATTTGCCACTGGAACCCACAAAGGAGACATAGTAGACACTATAATAAAAAGTCACAAGCATACAAAAATACCATTTAAATGTGCCCCATTATCTCTGGAATAAACATCTCCCCTAATAAACTGGTAGAAGCCATAACAAAAATTCTGAACTCTCTCCTTGGAACAATCAGTTGATCTCATATAAAGAACTCAGTAAGCCTAGTTGAAAAACTCAGGGAAGTAAACTTGACTGATATATACGACCAGACTAGATATAAAATCCCTTTACACCAGTTGAACTATTCATAAGTCGTCTAAAAAAAAAAAAACATCAAAGATAAGACTCTCTCTACCTCTTGAATCTGATCCTTTCCAAAATATTTTACCCAAACAACATACTTCTATTATATTGATGATGTTCTTATATATCCATGTAATACTGAGCTACCTAGTAGATCACTTAAACAAAGTCAGTCACACAAGAGCACTAAGACTATGTAACTTATATTCTTTTTACACAAAAAGAAGAAATACATTGAAAACAGTTTCAAACTTTCCAGTACACTAATTATTTCATTTTCAGTATTAAGCAAAAGAACCATAAAATATACCACATCAAAAATCTGCCCCCCCCCCCCCCAGTAAACCCAATGATCCTTCCTATTAACTATATCACATCTATGATAGAAAAGAATCTATCTAAACTCAACAAAAATTTCTACTACTACATCCAGAACAAGTACTAAACAGAACAATAAGCTAAAACTGGAAGAAGTTTACTCTATTGCATGTAATAATTGTCATAAAGAATACATAGGAGAAACCTCAAGGAATCTAAGTAAAAGATTACATGAACACAAAAGGCATTTAATAAAATAATACATCAAATGTGTTGGTTGCCCACTGTAATGGGACTAATCACAATTTTGTTATAAATGTTATCCTGATTAAAAGGAGAAAATAATTTACTACAATGTAAATGCCTTAACCACAATGTCATCCACAATAAATTTGTGCCCTGGCTCTGACAATATTTCATAATTCCTGGCAGGTCACAGTGTGGAATATCTACTTACAAAAGTGACTTTAGATGAATTTGGCTAGATAAAGAAAAAAAAATTCCCAGCACTTCTCAATTTGTGTGCATGTGCAGTCATACCAACATCATAACAAATTCAGTCAAATGAAGGATGAAATGCGTCACAAGTAAACCTTTTCCACTTTGTCAGGCAATTTCCCCTATATAAAAATATATATCCTCATATCTCTCTCTCTCTCTCTCTCTCTCTCTCTCTCTATATATATATATATATATATATATATATATATATATATATATGCTCACCATAAAATATTTCAGGTGTCTTTCGAGGATTTTAAAAGGTCCTCTGTAGGATGGCTGCAATGTATGGGACTTAGCCAAGTCCCACACAAAAACATGTATGCATGTCTGCAGGAGTCTAGGTACATATATTGGCCTTTGAATCTGTGCAGAAGACTTATAACCATCAATAAAGTCTACACTGGATCTACAAAGAACATGTTTAAGCAACGCTGATATATGCACATCCCTTTTTGCATATTTTTGGAAATCAAAGGACACAATAAGACATCCAAAGTAAAATGGAAAATCCTGGTAAAAACTAGAATCTGTAACTTGTTTAACGACATCTGCCCTTTATGCCTGAGTGAAAAGCTACACATTCTAAGGTACTCCAACAATGGTGAACTATTGAACCGTAGGGATGAATTGGCAGTGTTATGTAAACATCGAAAATATTTTTCATTAGAATTTAATTAATCAAAAGGTATTAGTCATAACTTGTGCTCTAATATAAAAATCAACTTACAGTTAAAATTAGTTACCTATTAGAAGTATTATGCAGCCCCACTAGATACTTTACTCAGATAAAATAATTCTCTCCAAAAGTTAATTAATATCCATATTTAATCAACAAAATAAAACAACGAATATCATATTAATAAAATAAAATAAACCTATACAACACAAAAAAGTCACTCTATTCCATCCACTCATAGATAGTAGTAAAATAAAGTGTCTAACTAAAAAGTGACCTGTCCAAAACTAAACTACCTGGCCCCCCTCTCCTAACCCAAAGCTGTATCTCTGTGTTTACAAACTGCCTACGGACTAGCTTAAACATACTAAATTCCCATCCCCCACACCACTTATGTATCACATTCCCAAAAGTAAATCATTTCCACCATTTATTTTCAGTTCCACAAATCACCTGAGGAAGGACAGTTATGCTCTGAAACAAGAAATTTTGTGTAGTGATACTATGCTTTTATAAACCATTTATATTCTTCATTTGTAAACAAGTTATTACATGACCTAGGTTTCTACCATGTGGTGTCTTCAGGCGATATGCATATTGCCTGAAGACACCACATGGTAGGAACCTAGGTCGTGCAATAACCCGTTTACAAATGAAGAATATCCAAAAGTTCTCCAATATAATTGTATTGAACACTTTTTAATGCAACTGTGTACTGGTCTAATTTTATTATGACCAAAAACTAAGTAATTAAACTATACATATATATTGTAATACTTTATCAAAGTAAATGCATGAACAGCAGGTTAAAAAACCTACGAGTTCCACAACTTTGTTACAATATATATATATATATATATATATAAAATGTTGAATGCCATAGGTCTAACATGTGAGCAATGAGGAAGTTTTTACGGAAAATGAAACAAAAAAGACACTTATAATCAGAAAAGGACCATTGGAATTTTTTGGAACATGAGGAAAGAGAGCTTGGAGAAATTGGCACACAGGACATATTGAAGGCAAGTAACTTATCTAACATACTTGTATAAATGGATGGTAGAACAGGGAGTAGGAAGGAGAGTAAAAGCAAACAAACAGCTAAAAAGAAAGGAAGTTGTAGAAAGCCATGATTACCAACATCTTGAAGGAAGGTGACATATAAAAGAATAATATATGAAAATAGGTCTGGTGTTGATCCTAATGGCTTTTGTATTGGGTACAAAGTGTCTTTGAATGACAGTTGATTGATCAGATATTGTCAGTCGAACGGCCTATCTTTCTCAAGCAAAGGCTAAAGTGGAGTGTTGCAGTTTACATATTCATTCAATCCCTGGTATTGTGAACTGCTTAGCCATGAAAATTTTACTGTGGGTGTCAAGTTGGTGATTTACCCCTCCAGATTGGATGCAGTTGACATAGTGCAATTTTAAAATAGTACTGATTTTTATTAAAAATATTTATTTTAATTTATTTAGTACATCTTAGTCTTTTAATTGATAAGATTTAATAAGCAAAATGTTTTCGATAAAATTATGAGAGGGCACATTGAAAAACATGTCAGTATAATAATTCGGTTGACAAAAACTTAAATTAAGACTTGATGGCATGAGGGAAATAATGTCAAATTAACAGAATACTTGAACATGTGAAAACATTTAAGTTTGTATACAGTAAGAAAACATCACATGATCAGTTTTAAACTAATCAGAATGTATGCAGAAACTAATTACCTCATCCCCTCTGTTTATTAATTTTTATTTATTTTTTTTTTTATAAGAACTAATTTGAGATCTCTACTAATTGAAATCAATCCAATGGGTCCTCAGCATGAACATGATCTGGGTTATGCTTCACTGTCTGGTGAAATTTTGATTAATATAATTATTTGTTATTTGCACGATTTACGTGTGCACTATTGTCCTCATCTTTGTTGTTGTTATCAATGTTTTGGCTGTTGTATCTTCTAGATTTATTAGGTGTATGTTGATCTGGGTAACCTACAAGAATTCCAAGTAGAACCATTTATTTTTAATTTACCTGAATTGTCATTAATCTGATGAAAGTTGGAGGATACAATGGCTGAAACGGGTTGATAGCAGCGACAAAAGATACGATGGCTGAAACGGGTTGATAGCAGCGACAAAAGATACGATGGCTGAAACGGGTTGATAGCAGCGACAAAAGATACAATGGCTGAAACGGGTTGATAGCAGCGACAAAAGATACAATGGCTGAAACGGGTTGATAGCAGCGACAAAAGATACAATGGCTGAAACGGGTTGATAGCAGCGACAAAAGATGAGGACAATAAGTCTAAATGACTTCTCATTCCAGAAATTCAGACAGAAATCATTCTTTCCATTTATTAACTCTTCCATTGAGACTTTGAAAACTAAAATTTAGGTTATCATGTGTCTCACGCTTATTACATTATCACATGATATAATAATATAGTAACTGCATACATCATTTTAATTTTACTACATTTTTGTTGCTTCAAGTCTCTTCATCTGTGAGAAGATTGTCTAGCAGTCACTGTCATATTGAAGGACTGATATTACATAACAGTTCAGTACTCTTTTCTTTGTTTCTAATGAAATTTTTGTCTTTCTTAATGTTTTGCTTAGCTTTTGGAAGGCCTCTTTCTTTATCCCACTGCTACTTCAGCTTTCAGTGTTCATCTTTTGTTAAAATGCTTCCCAGATGTTTAAATTGTTATACTTGCTTGATTTTGGCATCTCCAATTTGCATTTTGGGCTGTTCCTTTTGCTAACAATCATGCAGACTCTCTTGTAATTGATATTTAGTCCTTTGTTTTTTTATTTCTTTCACTATCTTCTGTAGGAATACTTGTAGTTCCCTTTTTATGTTTGCTATGTTGTCTCGCATATCTTATGATGTTATGGCTGCCAGTAATGAATCCTGGTAGAAATTCTAATTCTCTCAGAATCACCTTGCTGTATGAATAAGTCTGGTGAGATGTTTTCTTACATCGCTTTCTATTTTTATCTGTATGTAGGCAGTTTGCTGCCAGTGTAGGTTCTGGATGATTTTATTTTTCCCAAATATGACCATGTTACCTAGCTGTTTGAACAGTTCTTTTTGATGTACTTTATCGAACACTTTTTTGCATAATTTATAAAGCACAGGTACACCTTCTGCATTTGTGTTGTTCTTTCTTATCTCATTCTAAGTATAAATATCACATTCCTTGTTTCAGTCTCTTTAATGAACTCACACTGTTCTTGCCCTATTTCTGATTCGATTCTACTGCATATTTTATTCGCCAGAATTCATATAAGTTTTATATGGTACATTAGGGTGATTGTAAATGTGTGTGCAAGAGAATTTAAAAAAAAAACCTTATTGCTAGCAAAAGTAGAAAAACTGCTACAGGCCGCAATGTAGAGAAAGTTGTGGAAAGCCATGATCACCTATGTTCTCAGTTTTGTGTTCGAGGTACGAACAATGGGATTTCGAAAGAGTTAATAGATTTGTTTTTAATCTGACATATTTTATTATTTCAAACATTCTTTTTAGTAGATAAACATATTTGACTAGATACTCAGTTCATTTTAAATAGTATTTATTTTATCTACTGGCCTCCACACTCGAGAAAACTTATTAAAGAAAATGAATACAATTTAAAATATACCATCTCAAATACATGTATCCTATAAAAATGACATTTGAAGTAAAAAAAATGTTGGATAAAAAAAAACATAAAAATCTATTATTTCTTTAGAAATCGCTTGGTTTGTGTTTCGGATGCGAAACTGAGCAGATGTGCCTTTCAGGAAACTATGATGAAGTGAATGTGCTTTAAAGGAGATATATATATATATATATATATATATATATATATATATATATATTAATTGGAGTAGATAGACCAAACTATCGCCCAGTTCACACTCCATCCTCGTCTATTGAACAGGTGAAGAGGCTCATCCCTTGTTCCCTGTTTAGGATGTGGTTTCTGGCTTTCTCTTTTCCAATCTTTTCACTCTTTTCTTTTTTTTTTTCAATTGGAGTAGATAGACTAAACTATCGCCTGGTTCACACTCCACCCATGTCTATTGAACAGGTGAAGAGGCTCATCCCTTGTTTGTTGTTTAGGATGTGGTTTCCAGCTTTCTCTTTTCCAATCTTTTCACTCTTACTTAGCCCCCTGCACTTCACTGGCATTATCGCCTTGCTCGGAGTGATATGATTAAAAAAAAAAATGTCCTTGCACATAGAACACAGTGTGTGCAAGTAAATGAATTAAAAACCTCATTGTATGTTTTTTTCCTATGTAATTTTTGTGTGCACTTTCAGTTTAAATAGGTTGACCTTTGACTTACCTTCCTTAGTCAGATAAGCTTTCCTTCCTTAACCCTTGAGCAGAGTAGCAGACTAAGAAACCTTCTCTTACTAGTCATTACCATAGTAACTACACTCTGTCACTCTAAATGACCTTAATATTTTGGAGTTTGCAAGTCATAAATCTTATACAAGGCAGTAGTTGGCTATATAGCCAATAAGTTTTACTTAATTCATAGAGTAACACTTAAGTAGGTATGCCCACTAAATCACTGAAAAAGCAGCATAGCATAGTATTAAGAAAAAAGGTCCCAAACTTAATAAAAACGGACTTTTTCCATTAAAATGTTTGTTATTAAGAGGAAAGATCAAAGTATTTTTAATTATTTAAAAAAATTTTTTTAATCTTTTCTAACATGTTGGAAATTTTGTTAAAAATCTTGTTTTTATTTTCGTTAGCAGGGAGCCAAATTATTACGAGAGTTGACAATGGAAGACGTAATATTACATAACTCAGTTTTTTTTTCCTGGTGACAAACACATTAATTTGAAAATTCTTGCAAAAATCAAATAATTGTTAAATTTTAATGAAACTTTCAGGACTTATTCACTTTTTTTCACATCTGTTTCTTTCTCTCTCTCTCACTCACACACACACACAAATTCATGAAATTAAATTCTGTAGGCAAAATTGGTTTTATCCCTTGTTTCCTGTTTAGGATGTGGTTTCCGGTTTTTTCTCTTTTCCAATCTTTTCACTCTTACGTAGCCCCCTGCGCATCAGTGGTGTTTTCGCCTTGCTTGGGGTGATAGGATTAAAAAAAAAAAAAATTAGTTAAATGCAGGACTCATTGGGGAATGTAAATCATGTATTTTTTTAAAATAGTAAAATAAAAAATGCAATAATTTTTTAAAAATAGTAAAATAAAAAATGCAATAAAACTATTACATTATTTAATTAGGTAAGCTATTAATTGTTTTAATAAATTATATAAATTTCAGACATTATAGTCTGAATTGAAAAACTTTTTTAGTTAATAAGGAAATTTTAAAAATTGTTTTCAGTTTTTTTTTTTTTAATTGTAATAATTTCTAAAATTTCAAAAATATTTTTAAAATATTTCCAAAACTTGTAGACATATGTTTGGTAGGTTATAAAGTGAAGATTATATTTACTAATCAAAAATTAAAACAAACAAATCATCAAGCCATCCTATTTTTTAAATAATTTTTTTTGTCTTGTTTAAGTTTTTTTTTATGGTAATTTCTATGTGTACATTAAAAGATTGTGTGTTTCAGTGTTTCTTCCCCTTACATAAAAAAAAATTTGTACAATTATGTCATTTGTGATTGCCATACATTTATCTCATATCTGGTGAGCTGTCAACATATTTCAAATACGGTGGACAAATCAAAATGTTCAACTCTGTGATTAAAAAATAGTTTTGTTCTAAATTTCTTGTTATAAATAAGTAATACTTATGTAAAACTGATTAATTTCACATTAAATTTGCTAATTTTCCCAAAATTATGTCTCACAGATGTACATTTTATTTTTGAAAGATTTATAAAACCAAGAATTAACTTTTGTTTACAAATGTGTCGATTGCTCAAAAATGGCCGAAAAATTGAAAAATTTTAAAAAATCTCAAAATTTTATATTTCAATCAATATAATTTTTGCTTGAAATACACTAGAGTATTTTGCTTACTGGAAATAGTAAATTTAATCATTTAGTTTTCAATTAAAACTAAAATAAGCTTTAAGAAAACTTTAAAAAATTCAATTTAATAGTTACTGAAAATGAATGGAGGTTCCTACTAGAAACTAATTTATGAAAATATTTTATTATAGTTATTTCCACAGAAAATGTGATGCCTAGGGTTTAAAATTAATGATGAAAAATGGAAAATCTTTCTTGAAGTGTTTTGATTTTAAGCTAATAAATTAAATTGAATATTTCCAATATGAAAAATACTTTGCTGTTTCAAACCAAATTTAAATAGTTTAGAATTTTTATTTTTTAAATAGTCAATTCTTAAAAATCAACCATATTATCATATCTGTCAACACATTATTCTAGATACCTCTTCAAATTTGCTGAAAAAAAAAACCCAAAGTAAATAAAAATAGTTTTATCAACAAAATGTTTATGTTATTAAGAGAATAGATCAAAAAAGTTTTAAATTTTTTCTGATGCATTCAAAATTTTGGTATAAAATCCTGTTTTTCTTTTGTCTATGATTGATGCAATTTTTACAAGGGTTTATTACGGCAAATGTAATATCACGCAAGTCACTTTTTTACTGGTGAAAAACGCATTCTTTCAAAAATCAAATAATGGTTGGATTTTGATTAAAATTTCAGGACTTATTCACAAATGACAGAAATCATTCTTGAAATAATTTTTAGAAATTCTTGGTAGAAATATTTTTTTTTTTTTACATGTTAACCTCCCCACACCCAACCAACTAATTTCCTGAAATGTCTAGAAATTCAAGAAAGTTCACCCATATACTTAATATTAATTAAATTTGGATACCCCCAACATGGTGCAATGGTTATCAAGTGTGTCTCGTTAGAATCTGTTACGACTGAATAGTGAGTTTGATCCTAACTGGGTACTCCATACTTCCGACCTTGTGTCACATCTAAGTGGCGCTTAGAAAATCAATATACTTAATATTAAATTCAGGAGTCATTGAAAAATGCTAATCAACTGTTTATTTATTTATTTTTTTCTGAATTAGCCTTTTTCAGAAAATCTGCTCCAAATTGTGAAGACAAAAATGCAATAAAACTATGCCATGTTTCATTTAGATAAACATTTAATTGGTTTTATAAACAATATATATTAAGGATATCATAGTCTTAAGAGAAAAAAAATTTTCAATAAGTAATGAATTTTTGCAAGAATTGTTTTCATTTTTATTACTTTTTATTATAATAATTTATGAAGTTTCAAAAAATCTTTTAAAATTTTTCTCATTCATTGTCCATGCTAAGTTGTTAATACATTAGGAATGTATATACAAAGACTGAAAAGCTTAATACAAATAATCAAGCCATTTGATTTTTAAAATAATTAGAACATTTTTTTTGTGTGCATATTGATAACCCATATTTTTTTTTTATGGGTGGCTGTATGTGATATTAAAAGGTCATGTGTTTCAAAGGTCCTGCTGCTTACAGTGGGGGGGGGGGGGGCTACATAAACATTTTCAGTGGGGTACAATTCTTTCATCTCGCTACCATGTTTCCTGTGCCCTACTTTTCAACATTCAATGATCTTTGCAAATCATCCCTTCAAAATTTAAAGCAAGCTTCATATTCCAAGTTTCTTAATTTTGTCAAGCAATATTAATTGTGAATTTAAAAAATTTTTTTCCTAATCATTTCACCCCAAGCAAGGCAGAACAAGACACTGGTGTGGAGGGATTACATAAGAGGTGAGTGATAAAAAAGAACAAGAAGTTACAGGAGTGTCAGAATGATTAAGAAAAGGATGAGAATACAGGTATGAAGAGGGCTGCATGAGAGTGGAGTGGAAAGGAAGAAAATGATACAAGGGTTGTCAAGGAAAGGATGTTAGTCAAGAAGATAAAAGATGGCAACTGACTTTGCATTTAAATTCTTGGAGATTGTAACTGTCAGGGAAGCAAGTATATAGAAGGGAATTTTGCAGACAGGAAATGCAAGCAAAGAAGCTGCTAGAGAAGATGTAGTTACATTTGATTGTTTTCTCTGTAAAAGGGTGAGACTCAGCTGCTAGTCTAGTAGCTTGATTAAATTCATGTAGAGGGAGCACCAGGGATCTAAGTTCATTGGAGCAAATCCATGAAAGTATCTGTAGAAAAGACAGAGGAAGGCCACATTATGCCGATAAGAAAGTGACTGGAGTTGAGCTACCAGGTTAGGATCAATTACATAACAGATTCTTTATTGGATTTTGTCAAGAAGCCCGAGATGAATAGCAGGGGCGCCTGATCAGATGTGACAGCAGTATTCAATGCATGGGCAGATGGTAGATTTATATATGTGCAAGATAGATTTAGATGAGAAAAAACTTCCTGGCCCTACAAAGGGCACCAACCTTCTGAGCAGCAGATTTAGCTATGGATTCAATGTAGTCATTTCACTTGAGGTTAGTTGAGTGATTTAGGCCAAGGATGCTCAGTGTTTTGCTTTCAGGGAGACTAACCTGATCCATTCTGGTGGGGGTAGGAGCAGTTGTCTATAGTGGTTAAAGGATAGCAGCTTCATTTTGGAAGCATTAAAATTTACGAGTCATTTCTTATCCCAATCCACCACAAATTGGAAGTCCTTTTCAAGATCAGCAGAGAAGTTTGCTTTGTCAGCCTTGGCAGATTTCTTATCGAGGCAGAAGTAAATGTTTGTGTCATCAGATTGTTGATGAAGATCAAAAAAGCGTAGGACTCAGAATAAAGCCTTGAGGAACACTGGTGTTTGGATGATACCTGGAAGCATGTCCATTTAATACTACCTTCATTATGCAATTTGCGAGGAAAGAGTGGATTAGGTCAAACAATCATCCAGTTATACCATAGCTCAAGTTTCACCGTCCTTATTGTGTGCCTGGTACATAAACTCTGTGATGGTCATTAACATAGCAGTAAACCTGGTGAAGTGGAAACCATGCTATTTATTGGAGAAGAGGCCACGGGCTGTGAGATGTTGAACCACTTCAGCATTAATAATAGCCTCAAACACTTTGCCAAAAATTGGTAGGAGGCTGATAGGATTTTCCAGAATTCTTAAATACAGGAACTACAGAGGAGGACTTCCAGCAGACAGGGAAGCAAGAAGCAGAGAGGCAGTAGTTGTAGAGTTTGGAGAGGACAGAGGAGAGTTTGGGGGAACATTTCTTCACAACAATGATTGTGATTCTGTCACCTTCACTTGGGTCAAGCTTTGAAATTGTTAGAGACCAGTGAGGGAGTAATGTGAATGTCACTCAGTTGAGCCTCAGTTCTAGGTGGGAAGTCAGGTGTGGATGCCCCAGACAAATGAAATGTTGAGTTGGTGGAGAATCTGTGAGCAGCCTTATCCGCTGCAGGTGTGAGGACCTCAAGACTTAGAATCAGAAAAAGAGAATTGAAATGTTGTTGAACTGCTATGTAATATCAATCCTATATTGCAGGAAATGCTGGATAATTTCATCACAGATGGAAAGGGGACTTGAGGCAGAAGAGATGTTCTTTTACAGAAGGATTCTGATAATACTTTTGACGAAGTATGTCAGCAACTATGAAGTTTTGAGGAAAATAGAAATAAAAAGTATACTTAGCATCTTCTCGGAGCTGTCTTCAATTTTAACTGATTACTGGCTGTTGCTGTCTAAGAATTCTATATGGCACTGCAAACAGTGATGGAACCTGAGGATTGGGAAAATTACCTTATCGGAGCAGGAATCTCTGTTGACTAGGCCAAGAATTATGCAGCAATCTGTAATGTTAGGGCCAATTGTGTGGTGTGCTCAAACATTGCTCCTAGTCAACCTCGAGAGCCAATCAATCTCACAAATCGCCAGATTGGCCATTCCAGCAAATAGTCATGGATCTATTCCATGTCAAGTATCAGAAATACCTTGTCTGCACTGACAGGTTAACTGGATGGCCCATTCTTTGTCATTTAAGCCATGGACATGCAGATACCTCTCGGATAATTTCAATTTGTTGAGATATATTTCAAATATATAGTGCTCCAGAGGAACTCGGCACTGGTGGTGGTCCACCTTTCAATTCACTACCATTCCAACAATTCCTGAAAAACTGGGCAGTGAAACTTGACTATCATTTGTTGCCTATCCTCAATCCAATGGCCAAGCAGAGCTAGCTGTCAATTCTGCTAAAATAATAATGCACACTAACACAGGAACTCGGGGATCCCTAGATAATAACAAACCAGCACGGGCCATCCAGACCATTGGGCTATCTCCAGCACAACTTTTATTACACTGTCGTCTATGGGATTTTATGCTATCCCAACCCAGGCTATACATGCCGTATGCAAAATGGATAGCTGCAGTTCAAAATCATGAGAAAACTCAGTCTCGACGTAATGCCCACCTGATAGAAAGGTATAACCATATGGCCCATACCTTACTTCCACTTCAAAAAGTTAGACATAGTATCAATACAATATTCAACCAATCACAGGTGGGACACAACAGGTAGAGTTGTTGAGACACTACCATCAGTACCGAATCAGGATGGATGGATGGATGGATCAGGCAGAATCACCTTGCGGAAATGCCGATTTATCAGGATGCTTCAAACACCTGCAATCCCTACTTCTATCCATAGTGCTCTACCTGAGCCAAGTATCAGGGCCCTACAGAAGCACATGTCCCACATATCGAAGAAAATAAGACATCACCCAGCAACACTCAGTCACAAAAAAACACATGAGCATTGTCAAGACTACTTCTGTACAATCATCCAGGCCACAAAGAACTCCTATCTCCTCAAAGGCCATTACCCTCATGCGATGGAGGAGCGGGAGTTGAACAATTAAGAGTATGAGACTCACCTTTACAAGGATGTTTCCAACTAGCGTCCAGTTGGCAGACAAAAATAAACAGGGTTGTAACTCAATACATGTCCCTTTCTCCTCTCACCATAGGGTGCATATTGTACTGAGATTTATAGAGCACAATATCCACACTGGAATTATCAGCCAATCAGAACTTGCAGAATAGACTTGCCTAGAAAGCAGAGTGGAATCTCTCAGGCTGTTATATAAACCACCTACCAATTTGCTGGCCATCTCGGAAATGTCTGTTTCAACTTCAACTGATTACTGGATGTTGCTATCTAAGAATTCTACACATCTCAGAAGAGATAATTGAAATTTCTAGGAAGCAATGAGGAAAAAAGGCTTGAAAAATTTGGTACAGTACATATCATCAAAGGCATAACTAACAGAGGTCCTTCTGACAAGTTTGTGCAAATAGATTGCAGAACAAGGAGAGAGATGAATAGCAAAGACATATTGCAAAGAACTACAAAGAATAGCAAGCAGATGCAGAACAAGGTTTAAGAGGAATAACAAAAAGACAAAATTTATTAAGAGTTCCAAAGGACTGGAAATTGTGGAGAGCCATGATTGCCAATGTCCTGAGGAGACATGACACTGAAGAAATATACTGATAAGATTAAACTGTATCTCTGAATGTGCTGCTACTAAACTTTTTTTTTCCTCTTTGAGTTCCAACGATATAATGAGTGTTTTGTGATTTGTAGGAAGAAAATTCTGGCCCCACTAATTCTAGTGAAATTTATGTGCTTCATAGATGATTGCTTATGACTCCTTGAGATATCTTGTTTTTTGCTGCAGTTGTTTTTCTTCGTGAGACATAAGCAGTCACTTTTTATGTATGGTGATGCATCACAATTGAGCGTGATTGGAAAGCTTGCTTCATAATAGATCAACAGCCTATTAACCATTAGCATCCCTTGTTGCTTAAAAAAACTTACTCCACTTCCCAAGCCCACATCATGTCCTTGGGTAATAATTTATGAAATAACTCAAGTGTTATTGATAAATTCAGGTGATGTCTGATATAGTAATTAATCATACTTGAAAGTGATTTCAGCTATATTTGTTGAGGTTGGTGTTTCACAATGGCCTCAATCTATGCCAGAGGTATTAACCCATGTTTGCTTATAAAAAACCTTAAATATTTCAACCTGTTGTCTAGAAAATGACATTTTCCAAAGCTTCAACATTCAAAACTTTTCTAGATTTTTTATTATGTTCATGGTCATTTCTGCTATTTAATGTGCATGTCATCTACTTGTACAATGATGAAAGGAATCCCACTCAGCTTCTTTTTCATTAGCTTTTTGAAATATTCCTCCTGCACAGAGCACCTTAAATGGAGTAGCTTGTAGTGTCTATTTTATATGTAGATTGCAGACTTTTCTTGTAATATGTCGTCAAGCTTCTGCTGTTGGTAAACATTTGGGATGTCAAACTTGGTGAATTCCTTGTCTCCATTCAGTGTTGCTGAAAGGTCTCCAGTAACGGGCACAGGATCAGAATTATGCTTTCTTTTTTTTTTTTTTTTTAATCATATCACCCCAAGCAAGGCGGTAACGCCACTGATGCGCAGGGGGCTACGTAAGGGTAAAAAGAATGGTAAAGAGAAAGCCGGAAACCACATCCTAAACAGGAAACAAGGGATGAGCCTCTTCACCTGTTCAATAGATGTGGGTGGAGTGTGAACCGGGCGATAGTTTAGTCTAACTTATCCAATTGAAAAAAAAAAAAAATTAAAAAAAATAAAAAAGGAAAAGAGTGAAAAGATTGGAAAAGAGAAAACAGGAAACAAGGGATGAGTCTCTTCACCTGTTCAATAGATGTGGGTGGAGTGTGAACCGGGCGATAGTTTAGTCTATCTACTCCAATTGAAAAAAATAAAAAAATAAAATAAAAAAAAAATAATTTGCTTAAAGATTTAAGTTAAAACTATGCTCTTATAGTGACATCTTTTAAGACATGAACCACTGTTATTGCCAAATCTAAATAATGCACTGGAACATGATTGCCTCATAGGGCAGGTCATTTTGGAACTTTGGTGTTTCACTCAGTTTGAAAGTCAGGGTTTGACAGATAACACAAAATGTTTTTTTTTCTGAATTTTTACCATTTTTTTATGAAAACTAATGTAAAGATTTAGTCTAGGTTCAAAATCTTTAACATTGGAATTTCATTCCAGTGAAAGCTTTATAGCACAGCCTGACAAAGTTTATAATTTGCTGAAGCTTTAGAAATCGTATATGGGAGACATTTCAAACAGATAGTCTATGGGCTACATGTGGTCCTTTACAAGCACACCTACAGCCCGCACAAAGGATACTAATTTAGTCCTTTCATGGCCAAAATTACCAGTTTTATTATTTTACAAATTACAGTAAATGTTTTTGACATTGATTTATTTTCATAAAATTCCAAATAAAAATAGCATTTATTGCATAAGTTTAAAATAATTTTTAAAATTGTCAGCAAAAAGGTGTATCAATCATCAGGACAAAAATAACTGAAACTGAGTGAATCGTGGTAAATTTTCAGTTTTGAACTATTGTAATCTTCATACAATGTATTTGCTGCTGTTGCAAACTGCAAGTATATGTTGTGGTTTAATTATTTTTAATCAAACTACTTCATTACATTGTATACATGAATCCTGTTAAAACATTTGACAGCATGTAAGATGCACCCCAATATGAGGAGGGCAAATCAAGAAAATATTAGTAATTAGTAGAATTAGCAAAATTGTTAGTAAATGGTACAGCCTAGGCTATGTTTATGAGGTATGATTTTGGTTAAACAAGCCATGATTACGATTAAACAAAAAATAGGAAAACAAGAACATGAGCCTATAAAAACTTTATTGCAAATGTAAAACACTCTGTATTATGTATGCCCAGCAGTATTATGGTGTTATATAAACTTTTACCTAACTTTTGTTTTTATTATGGTGTAACAAATCTTATTCATTGAGTGGTGATTTTTGTAATCTTTTACAGTTTTTTTTTACGATTCTTAGAATTGTAAGAAAAAAAGGAAAAATTAGTTTTTACATTAAAAAAAAAAAGAAAGAAAAATTGCATATTTTGTTTGTGGTGATTCATAATTAAAATTCTGGTTTGAATTTATTCAAATGTATCTGATACAAAAAATATGAACTTTATTTGGACTTATTCTTGAAATAATAATAATTTGGACTCGTAAGTAAAAACTTGCAGAAATTAGGTATTTCTGTACATTTTTTTTTTCAGATGATCTATAAACGTAAATCCTAATAAACTGGTAAAAGCTATGAATCTGATTTTTTGTATCAGTACGTATCATACCATATCCCAGCTTTCACACAAAGTGCAATGTTGATTAAAAAAAAAAAAAATCAACCTGCCCTATTGTCCAACCTTACTGTCATTTATGTTCTGTTTCCCTAAGAGATCATTGGTTTAAACCTTTAGCATTTGTATCACACACACACACACACACACACATATATATAATCTCCATATCCATGCATTCACATAAAATGAGGTTTTACAAGAAAGGAAAACACAGACAGTTGACTTGCCTGGCATTCTTCTACAATGAATGTGTATATTTATTAGATTCCAAAAATACTGGCAAACAGATCATTTGTCCACTCAAGATCTGACACGTATCTCAGCAGCATTATCCTTACCTGAATTGGTCAGTTCATCACTAATTGATATCTTGTTTGTCTTTCATTTTTTTAGTTTTATTCCTTGGATTCTAGAATAACCTAGGCTATTCCTCAAATGAGTACTCTGAATCACAAGAATCTATTTGTGATGCTTGATTTCTCATCGTCAAAAATGGTAACAAAAGCCTCATAAAACTTGTATTTTCTTCACTAAAAGAGATGACAGTAGTATGTGGAGAGTGTCTCACTGTTTGAGTGACTTCTTGAATTATTTGTGATGTCATGAGAGATGTGCACTGTGGTGTAATGGATATCGGCTTTGAATCGGAAATTGGTAGAGCCTAGTTCAAATTCCAGGTGAATTTTTTGCATTCACTTGTGCAAAAATACCCTTGGAGAAAGTTATGAATCCATCTCTTCTCCCTCCAGCTTTGGGTTAAATAGTTTGGGTCTATAGACTTGGTTGGCAACCAGTCTAATTCAGAAAGAAATGGCAACTGTTGTGGGGGGGAATCTTCTTTCCAGTCAGTCATGAATTGAAAGAGATATGGTTGCCTAAGCATGTATCATGTATAGCACTTAATTGACTGATACCAGGGGTGGGTTGAACACTGAGAGTCAGTATTTACAGGGCAGGTTTGAGCATGTTGAATACTAAAGGGTTAGTCAAAACATTGTTTATAAAACTGGAAAACTTTGCAAGTCATTGAGGAATTCAATTTTTTTTATAATTATTAATTACTAGGTTTTGTTAACTTTATTATGAATATATATATATATATTCATATTCATTTATTCATTGTCTAAAAATATATTTATTCTATATCAATTAGACAAATGCAAATTGACTTTTTTTTAATAAAAATTTTAAATCTAAAAAAAAATGGAGTTTTGCATAAAATTTTGAAGGCAGTGCAACAGATTTCAACCTTTTTTATGATCATCTTCCAGATAGCATTGGAAGCATGAAAATTTTATAGTCATTTTCTGTATTTAATTTAAATGGCCTAGTTTCCTATACTGAGTGACTGACTTTTGGCAACAATAATCCATTAATAATTGTTATTTTTGAATATGTGCATCACAGGTAATTTTTTTAGGCTAAACTTGTTATTTGATACAGTTCTTTATGATACTGTAACCCTAGTCCACAATGCTTAAAGCGGGACGATCTTTGTCAAGACTCTCAGGCTTAACTCGCTTAAAGCCATATTTTTTTTTAGCATTGATCTGAGGAAACAGTTATATACAGCTGACAGTTTAGATATTTCTGAGCAGGTTTAAGACCATGCATAGCATCCATGTAAAAATCTCAATCTGATCAGGCCATTTAAGAACATGATTTGAGTCTTTAGGTTAATGTTTTTGTAGGTTAGAAAATTAAGAATGATGCAGTCTTAAAGAATGTAATCAAGTGAATATGGAATTGACAAAAGACAAATATAATTCCTACTGTAATCACAGCAGAGATAAACTAAACTATCGCCCGGTTCACACTCCACCCACATCTCTTGAACAGGTGAAGAGGCTCATCCGTTGTTTCCTGTTTAGGATGCAGTTTCCGGTTTTCTCTTTTCCAATCTTTTCACTCTTTTCTTTATTTTTTTTCAATTGGAGTAGATAGACTAAACTATCGCTGGGTTCACACACCACCCACATCTATTGAACAGGTGAAAAGGCTCATCCCTTGTTCCCTGTTTAGGATGCGGTTTCCGGTTTTCTTTTTTCTAATCTTCTCACTCTTATGTAGCCCCCTGCACATAAGTGTCGTTATGGCCTTGCTTGGGGTGATATGATTAAAAAAAAATATATATATATATATATATATATATATATATATAATCACATAAACGGTGATTTCATATTGTTTATATGTAAAGGTCCTCTAGTTATTTGTTTTTTTTTTCTTCTATCTATGCACTGACCTAATTTGTACATTTTTCTGTTTTTGTACATTACTATCTTCTGTCTAACCTTGATGTTTGGGCATCAACCCCTTCATAGTAGGTATAATTTCTTTTCAATTTTACATGTCACTTTCTTTGGATACTTTTTTGTTTTCTAAGGAAATAGCTGCTTTCATGATTTTTTTTTACTACTTTGGCATGAGATTCTTTTATGCAATCTTTTGTTCACAAGAAAAGTAAATGACAAAAGATTGCATATATAACATCTGGAAATATATTTTTATGAGAATAATTTCTCATACAAGCTAGATTTATAAAATTAGCTTCTAAAAATGTACAGATATATATAAAAATATCTTCATCCATTTATGAGATAAGATTGAATAAAAAAAATGACAGATTTCATTAGTGGTCATCTATGATTTTGTTGTCTGATTACATGAATATCTGGCAATCTGCTCATTTTTCTTCTGGAAAAATGTATTCACACTATTAAGCAAGATGTTCACTTTTAAATCATTCTAATTTTTGCTTGGCAAGAATTTTGTAGTGAGAAAGTTCTAAGCTCAGGTTGGAACTTTCTCTTTGTGCTTTAGATTAGCTCTCTTTAGGTAGGACAATATAAAAGCAGATATGCCTTATTCTTGGGACATTCTAAGCACTTCTACTTTGCACTGAAGATCAAGGTCATGTCTTTGTAGCACTAACTTTTTTTTTTTAATCATATCACCCCGAGCAAGGCAGTAACGCCACTGATGTGCAGGAGGCTACATAGGAGTAAAAAGATTGGAAAAGAGAAAGCCGGAAACCACATCCTAAACAGGGAACAAGGGATGAGCCTCTTCACCTGTTCAATAGACGTGGGTGGAGTGTGAACCGGGCGATAGTTTAGTCTATCTACTCCACTTGAAAAAAAAAAAAAGTGAGAAGATTAGAAAAGAGAAAACCAGAAACCGCATCCTAAACAGGAAACAAGGGATGAGCCTCTTCACCTGTTCAATAGACGTGGGTGGAATGTGAACCGGGCGATAACTGCAGGAGATTGGATAATATTTGTCTCTACCCACATGTGTGCATATTTGGCCCACATATTGAACTTTATTGTATTTACTTTTGTAGAGGAGGCAAATGAATTTGTAGTGTTGGTGTTAAACATTGCCTGGTAAATTGTTAGGATATACATATTTAATGTAAAGTTTGCCTGTTACCTTTTTATATATGTATATGTCTGATGACTATTTTGAGTTGCATCCAAATCAAATTTGCTCCATTACATACAATATAACAAATGAAAGAATACAAAAAATTTTTTTCATATTGTTTTCTAATGAAGCACTTCTCTATATTTTAAAAGTTTAATAAAAATGAAGTGTATGTTTATAGAGAGTAATGTTTTGTTTTCATAATAAAATAAAATAATGAAAGACATGTAGGGGGTGCTTTTCAGCAACTCTTATAATTGACTAGCAGTATAACCCAGCGTTGCATGGGTGTAATGAAAGTTTTTATATATATATATATATATATATATATATATATATTATCGATTTTTCTGCACTATTGTAAGAACTGCAAACTTCTGAATATCATTTCTTATGTCTTTGTCTATGAGTGTATCAAATTTGATTAAAATCGGACCACTCCTTCTATAACCCGATTTTTTTGATTACCGATTTTCGATATTTATCGGTGGGGGTACCTCGACACAAAACCTAGCTAAGAACACTCACAGACGCTTATAGTACAACTGTGTAACTTTTCAAGAAAATCGGTTCAGCTGTTTCGGAGTCTATAGGTAACGGACACACACACAGACAGTTCCATTTATAAATAAGTTTAGATTTTGTGTGTGCGTATAATGTAAACATTATACAAGTCTTCAGTGTAAACTACGTTTTTCTTTACTTCCAGTTGACCCTATTTCTACTCCCTCTTGTTGAAACACTGTATTCATTAATCATTTCATAAATAATTATAGGAAAATATTTACAAATTAAAAAAAAAAATTGCATTATTTGACTTTTACAAATGTTGCTTAGATGAAGGATATTTTGCTTAAAAATCTGTGACAGTTTCACAGTATTTGTCAGAACTAAAATATTTTTGCAACATGCCAACATGTGTTGAAATCCTCACAATATTTATTATTATTTGTTGAGATTTACAAACTGTTTTGTTCAATTTTGCAAACTAACCAATGAAAATTGAATAACCTGGTGTTGAGAAAGTAAACTGGTGGTAATGAATGGGTGCAGGAGTTGCTTTCTCTCAGACAATGTTTGTTGTATCCACGAACCACTGAAGATGGCATAAAAGCTCACCATTTTTTTTCTAAGCAAATTCTCTTGTGGTATGATACAGCTTTTATTTTATCAGAGCATGCAATTGATTCTCATCTAACAAATTGACCAGAATGTTTGCGTTTGAACTTCCCAGCCTTGAAGTGTAAAAAAAACATTTCTATGCCATTCTGTCAGTAATAAAGTCATTACCATACTTCAGCACAAATGTTTCTGAGCAGCTTTGTGGCCTTGATTAAAAGGAAATATGTTGAACATGCTTATCCTTGTCTACTTGCCATTCCATCACAAAAGGTTGTTTAATCTGAAATAAAATCTTTGATGATGTCAGACAACAGTTTCACATGATGACCAAAGTTACTAAGAAGCAAAAAATGTGATGAAAGATTATTCTTTGAGGTCATTTGTAGAACAATAGAAAAAAAAAAGATATCTAACCACCTAATAGAAATATTCAGTTTCGTGTATTCAGATCCACATATTCCACATCGATTATTTTACTGTCACCTGTCAATCTTAGACTTTTTTTTTTCATACATTTGTTCAACCATTATAAGGCCCAAGAGTCACTCAAAGTAGAGGGTTAGTTAATGAAGTTGTTGCAAGTGTATACAAGAAAGGAATAAAAGTAGATTATGAGGATATATATACTGGATAACTGTTCACCCTAGACTTGAAGCTACAATTTTTTTTTTTTTTTTTTAATCATCTCACCCCAAGCAAAGCATTCCACTGCCACTATTGCGCATGGGGCTACATAGGGGAAGGTAAAGAGAAGAAGTGGTTAGACATAGGGAATGTCAGGAGGAAGGTGACAGATGAGTAAGGATAGTGAGGATGAGGGTTGGGCAGATGGGAAGAGTGTTTGATAGAATGGGAGCAGGTTAGTGTGTTAGGAGGTGTCTATTGATCTTACATTTAAACTCCTGGAGATTGTAGCCGTCGGGGAAGCAATTACAATGATCAGAAAAAATATCCTTTTGAGAATCTGTTCTAAAGTGTAACTGTTATAGAGAAGAAGCTGTCTGATTTGAACTTTGATCTTAAAAATGGAATATGGAGGGAATGAGAATGAGTGCATGTGGCATTGAGCAAATGGATAGCAGAGCAGGATTTAGCAGGGGTAACAAGAGAAAGGGTGTTGTGAGCTACAAGGGATAGGGAGATATAGAAGGCCATGACTGCCTATATTGTGAAGAGACATGGCACATAGAAGATCTACATAGATTTTCCCTTTAGTTTAACAGCCTTGTCAGCTGGGGATTCAGGATATGCTGACTGTAACTCTGCAGAGGAAGTAACACTACACCCACACCCCCTAGCCCAACAAGACCACCTGTTTGCCTTGGGTGGTGACTTATGATGCCTGAGGACAGGATCCTGGTAGTTTCAGGTGTTAAGTAGAATACTTCTGAATTTCAGCAGGTGATTTTAGCCCTTACTTTGGCCTAAATGGATGGTCATTTGATCAATCAGCTAGTCATGTCAAGCCCTAGTACCATTCCACCCACCAAAAATGCAACATCATAATAACCTACAAAAAAAAAAAAAGGAAAAAGTCAAACACACACCAACCAGATTTAATCAAATTGGTATTAGGTGATGGGAAGGGTCAATTAGGTTATAGCTAAAATGTATCATCAAATATTAAAACTTATATTCAACTTTACAGGGTAGATGAATGAAAGAAATTATTGATGACTACACACAAATACTTAACCTGATATACCATTTTTGTATCCCTGAGATGCTTGGGCAAATGGGATTTGCTCCAACTGTCTCCCATGATATAGCTCTGAAGAGGGTGGGGAGCAAGGATGACGAAAGAAAAAATATGGCAACAAAGAAAATGAAAAGAGCCATATCTGAATCAAGTTCTGATAATGAATCTGAATGAAATAGTTTTGCAATAGTGACTTCATACTATCACCATTTATTATTAAAAAAATAATATACTCTCAAATACTGTAAAAAAAATTTTAAAAAAACATTAAACAACATAATAATTCAAGTAGGAAGTAAAAAATGTACAAAGAAAAAATTCTCAAATAATCAACATTTAATAACTTAAAAATCAAACCTAATCCATACCAAAGTCTGAACACATCTAGAAATGTAATAAAAAATCTGAACACATCTAGAAGTATAATAAAATCTGAACACATCTAGAAGTGTAATAAAAAATCCAGACCTGGCAGCTTTTTCCCTAGAAGAAATCAAAGTTAATCTAAAAAACTAAACTAGATGTAACCAGAATAACAAAAGAAGTAGCCAAACCATAAACACCAATACATTTATATTAAAATTCAACACACCCAAGCCACTAAATGAAATAAAAATAGGTTATATCATCACAAAAGTGGAAATTTACATTCCCAGTTCTTTACCATGTCCTAACTGCTAAAGATTTGACCATCATAAAGACAGATGTACTTAAATTCTGGTCTGTCCAAAATGCAGTAGTACAGATCATTAAGAAACTGTGTGCAAAGGTACCATCATCTTTTATGTGGCATGTCCCTTCAAGAAATAGGCGATCATGGCCCTCCATCTCACCCTATCACTTGTAGCTCTTAACACTGTTTCTCTTGGTATTTCTCCCAAACCCTGCTCTGCCATTCACTTGCTCAAACCCATCAAAATGCATAAATTGTATTGAGAACCATCCTGCATACTTACATCTATGTAAAGCTTGGCAAAAAGAAATAATTGAGAAATATAACGTTTCCTGAAGATAGGAAAAATGCTGAAAACACTAGACAAAATATGCAAATGCAACCAAAACTTAACAACACAGCGGTGAGAAATATGATTTCTGTGAATTAACAACATTAATTCAAGAGCTAATGAAATTCATTGAAATAATGAAAATTGATAACAGGGAAAAGGAACAATTTATACTGCATCCCATTAAAAAAAACAAAAAAAAAACTGATATACCCAATTAAAATAAAGAAAATTCTAACTGGTTGATCTTAAAAATCATCTTGTCACACATCTCAATCTAGAGTTCCCTTACCTCTAGCCCAAAGAGTAACAAACAAAAAGCAAATACAAAAATCAGGAAAACATACAAAATTGTCAAAAAGAAAACTATGTAAGGAAGAAATCGATTGAAAACAACATAGAAAATATAATATGAAAACTTAAGATGACTCAACAAAAATTGAAAGCTTCAAGGTGACAATCATGGTTAATAAAATTATTCACTGGAATACAAAAGGGGGTAAAAGCAAATCAAAATTAATTGCTTTTGCTTCTTCCATACTTATATCCTGCAATCATCTTCCTTCAGGAAATTTTTTTAAAAGACAATGAAAATATAGATCTTAAAAACTATACTGCATACAATTTCATTAGTAATAGTAGAAACAACTTTAGGTGGTACTTCTATAGTCAGTCAGTTAAGTGCCATATGTGATACACACTTGGGCAATCATGTCTTGAAAGAGACATGACTGACAGGGCAGATGATTATCCTGCAGTAGTTCGCCATTACTTTCTGCGGTAGACTGGTTGCCAATCAAGGCTATAGAACCCAATCTGTCCTGTTAGTTAACCCATAACTGGAAGGATGAGATGGATTAATACCTTTCCCAAGGGTATTTGCGCGTAAGTGAATGCAATGAATTCAACTAGAATTTGAACTCGGCTTCTCAATTTCTTATTCCGAGCTGATATCCACTGCACCACAATGCACATTAGCATATATTATGCTTAAAATTGTTAATATGATAGGTGAAAGACTTGGTAAACTGACAGTTGGTAGGCTTACCTCGGATTCATTGTAAAAGCAATTAAAAAAAATAATGGAATAAAACACAGAAAAAATTGTTCTTTGCTGAATTAAAAAAATAATTGAAATCAAAATTATTGATATCTCTTATTGAATCTCAAAATGAATGAAGCAAATTTTCACAGCCATGTTATAGATAAACAAGAAGCTTACGGCATGTCCTATGGTAATAGAATAATATATAACAATTATCTTAGAACCTGGAGAGATAGACAGCCCAAGGCTGAAATCACTTCATGAATCACAAAGCAGGAAATTAAAGAAAATCATATTCTATTAGTCCAAATGGCAAGCTATCAAAATACTTTCATTCTTTTTTGGGCATCATGCAAAACCAAATGATGAATCAAAGAACAACTGTATGAAATGTACATTGTTATGATTGATCATAATGAGAGTAATAGAAAATTGCTCCAAATTAAAATCCTCCTCACTCCTGTTAGAGAAACTCCTCTCTGATGGACTGTTTTCAGGGGTGTAGCTGTACTCACCACAATTGGCCAAATGTAGGTGGTGAGGTAGATGTGGTTTATGGTTGTTGACTCTGAGGAGTTCATCCTCCCTTTAACAGCTTGTTTTTTATGCTGCTGGGGTTCTATTACCTCCAGGATCTGGTGGGGGAACCACTTTAGTTGCTGACCACTCGGGTTTTGAAGTCAAAGTAGTTGTTCCTCTAGATGAGTTGCTACCCATGGCTATGGGATCCAGTCTGTTCTGCTATTTACCAATAGGTTAGGACAGAAGTAGATTCCTACCTTTCCTAAGAGTATTTACCTGTAACTGAATGCAATGAATTTGACTGGAATTGGAAACTGACTCTCCAGTGCCTTAATCTGAGTTACTATCCATTACTCCACCATGACTCAAAAAAAAAATTACTTGGTCAAGCTAATGAAGCAGTAATACTGGTTTCAGATTGTATTAAAACAATCTGTAAGGTAACATGGTTAATGTTTTCTGGATACATTGCCAAAAGAGTTTAAAGGCAAAGTGAAAATAACAGAAGTTAATTTAAATATCAAAATTGCCATTTGTACAATGTTTTAGCCATTGTAACACTCCGGGTTTCTTCAGGTGCTAGGAAACGTTGTACAAATGGCAACAAAGATGAGGACAATAGTACGAATAATGTAAATACTGTAAATACTACCTTATCTCAAAAATATAGACAAATATCAAAATGGTGAATAATTACTTTCAATAAAATACATTACTTTGTATTGGCAAAATAAAAGTCAACATAACTGTTGATGCAGTCGAGTGTGACATATTACTGTTATCGAAAAAAGATGTGAAAAAGGCAGAGATGGAGCTTGATTTCATTCATGATTCTGTCCAAATATTTGTACATATGTTTGTTTTTTTTATGTACTGGCACAGGACATTACTACATTCTTATAACTAAACTGTTGCCCAACAATTACGCTGGCATGAAAGCATTTTAGAATAATCAAAGAAGTAAAGATTGTTTAGCAGTATGATTTTATCTGTAGTTTCTATTTTTTGTAGGATGAAGTTGAAAAAAGGCCGCACAAAACTATTGGGCCAATGAAAGATCTAAGATGATAGTCATGATAATATACATACAGTAGTGTCCAAAAGTTAAGGGGTAGTAAGAACAAGTGAATTTAAATATCCATTAAAAAAAAAACTGCTGAACACTACGTCCTAATTTTTAGCACACACTTAAGTATGCACAATATCTCTGTGGTGAAAATTTTATTTTGTTATTTTAACTTTTGGATGCCTTGATTTTTCAGAATATTTCATAAATTGTTAACTTGCAAAATAATTCTTGTATGTCAATAAAATTTTCACCACAGATAGATATTGTGCATACCTAAGCGTGTGCTAAAAATTAGGATGTAGTGTTCAGTAGTTTTTTTTTAATGGATATTTAAATTCACTTGTTCTTACTACCCCTTAACTTTTGGACGCTACTGTACTTCTGAGTATGAATTGTTCCCTTTTGTTATTATGAATATAAGGTGTCTTGACAAGTCATTGTAGTTAGACTGAAACCATGACTAAAATTTCTATTGAAGCAAAGATGAAGGTTATGAATTTGAAGGGGAAGATGACTCAACAAGAGATGGCCAGGTTGTTGGGAATTTCCAGAAGCAGTGTTTAAATCCTACAAAATATTTTTACTACTATTGGAAGTGTTGTTGTTGTTGTTGTTGTTGTTTTTTTTTTAGTGCAAAGAAATCCAGAAGGCTACAATAGCGAGGCAAGAGAGATGAGAATGTGAGTCTGGATAGACAAATCAGAATCAAAAACCAGGCATTAAGGAGCAATTACAGTCTGAGATTTCAGTTGATACAGTATGCAGAATATTAAGGATAAAAAACTGGTGTATAGCATAAAAAAAAAAACTATCTTTAACCAAAATCATTGGAATAGAAGATTGAAGTAATGAAAATCACTTCTAACATGGGATGCTGGCAAGTAGCAAAATGTAATGTTTAGGATTGAATACAAAATAGATTTTAATGCAAAAGAATATATAAGAAAACTAGTGGGAGAAAGAAACAATGCAAGATACACCACAAAGACGGTAAGGTTTTGTGGTAGAAACGTAATGGTGTGGGGTTGCATCAAGATTGCAAGAGTCTTGGTAGGCAATCCACAATTAACAGCCAGATATGTGAGTGAGGAGTGAATACAGGCTTAACAGTAAGATTTTGGTTGATACAATATGGAGTATTAAAAAAAACTAAAAAAAAACATTTGAACCAACATATAGCATCAAAAACAAAAGAAACACTATTAACCAAAAACATCAGAATAAGAGAGTGAAGTAGTCAAAAGACCATCTAACATGGAATGTTGGAAAATAGCAAAAAGTAATTTTTAGTGATGAATGCAAAATAGATTCTAATGCAAGAAGACCAGTGGGAGAAAGAAACCATGCAAGATACACCACAAGTAGGGTAAAATTTGGTAGTGTACATGTAATTGTATAGGTTGCAGTGGAAGAAGAAAATTGGTAAAAATTGAGAGAAACTTAAAAAGCCAAAACTATATCAATTTACTACAATCTGATCTTCTGCCAGACAACAAATAAGGAAAAAAATTTCAGCATGCTGATTTTTCTTGTTGCATATCATGTCCAATAAAACAGTTTCTTGTGGATCAGGACTTTGTTCCTGATCCACAAGAAACCCTTGGAAGGCTGACTAGAACAAAGTCTTGGTCCCAATAAAATTGAACAATTATGGTGGGAACTGAAGAAACAAAAATGATGAATTCTCCAAGAACTTTTAGGTTACTACCAAGAAAAATGTAGAAAAAATTCTTCATGAGAAAATTTAGAACTTGTTCTATTCAATGACACATCGAACTGAAGATAGCAACACTCATTATTAAGTCCATATTTTGACATTTTGTACTTGCTATTATAATAAAGATCACTTTTTGCAAAACAAGCAAAGAAATTTCAGGAAGGTGAAATTTTGCTGGTGGCCTAATATTTTTGCATTTTTTTTTTTTGTTTTTGTTTTTTAAACTTAAGATGCACTATACAACATTGACAAAAATGCAGTAACTTGTTTTCTGGCCCTTAGATATCAAAATGTATTGAGATGTTGTTAATCACTTGATTTGAGAGTAAAATTAGCAAAAGTAATTCATTTGCTAACATGGTCCAAAAGTTTCCTACATCAGTGATAATATCATATTAAAAATTTATGCAATACTATTAAGCAGTTACATTATCACTTTTGCAATCCTGCAAGAGACAACTTGTGCAGAATATTTAAAAACTGACAATAAATTGTTTAAAACGCTTGAATTCCCTTTCATATATTATATGTTGATCCATGTTTGACATGTCAAAATACTGTAAAAAATATAACCTAAGCCTACAGTTGGTTTTCTATTAGCTACAGGATCCCAAGAAACTGTTACAACGGATAATAAAGAAATTAAATTATGTCACATATACAAGATCTAATAACGAGATAATGTTGCTACTAAACTTTATATCAAAGATAAATCTGTTTTGGCTTTGTGCTCAAAAAGTGAATCTTTTATTTTGGAGCACTTAAAATGTTTTGAGCTTACATATATACAATGTTGAAACAACAGTTCCTGTGCAATCATCAAAGTTAAGCAACATCAAGCCTGTGTCGTATGTAGATGGGTGACTGCTTGGAAATATGAGATACTGTAAGTTTGGATATACAGGTGGTGAAATGGATAATGGCTTGGAATTGTTAATTGGATAGCCGAGTTTCAATTCCCATTGGGTTTGTTATATTCACTTACATGCAAATACACTTGGGAAAGGTAAGAATCCACATTTTCTCTCCTCAGCTATGAGTTAATTAGTGGGATTTGTATCAGTAAACCATTATCTCTAAAAATTCTTACAATCTAAATATTTTCTGGCTTTCAAAAAGGTTGATAAGCTGTAAAAACAAATCAATTATTCCGATGTTTCAGTTGTAGAGTTCATTGAGAATCTTTATGATATGGCACAAAATATTTTTATTTTAAAACATTTGCTTCTGAAAGTCTTTCCCTGAATCAAATGAAAGACCTAAGAAGCTTTTTCATGAAATTGTTAGGGCGCCACTCCTATTTGACTGCAAATGGACTGTTACCATTGCTATATATAGCAATGGTGGATTCTCTACAAGGAGAGTGGTAGAGAGTCACCTGAGAGTCTCTAATGAGTTACTGAAGAGTCAGTGCGAGTCAGTGAAGAGTTAGTCACACTTCCAGTGGTGTACCGGAAGTAATCACGTATACACACGTCTTACGACGGATTGGACTCTTGTATCTTTCTATTGTAAATATTACTAATCACTTCTGTACATACTAACCGTCTTTCTGCGGAATACAACTTATATTCTGATTCTGTTGTTGAGTTATTCATTTATACTTGGCGACATAACAGAAATGGTCAACACGACTCTGTAGGATATTAAATGGTCATCAAAAATTGGCTTGGCTTGGTTTGTTAAGTGAATGCAAAGAATATCTCATTTCTGTTTTCACTCCTAACTAGTTAGTTAATTTAAAAAGCTTTAGAAAGAATTGCAGCTAGTAAAATGATAGCTGATAATTTAAGTATATTTAAGTATATGGCAAGAAAAACGTTTATAGAAAAAGACTTTTGTGATAGATCTTAAAACAAACTTTTAGATTGGTTGAGATTGAGTTTAGCCTGAATGTCTGTCTTCTAACCTATTAGAAAACAAGTAACTCTGGCAGATGGATGGATCCTGAATCTGATAGGAAAATAAACATGTTCTTATAAAACACTTTGATTCTTGTAAAAGGGTATATCCTTCTTGATTTAAAAGTTAAGAAGAATCATGATCTTGTCAAGATTTTGGTGATGCCAATGTTCTAAATCCAGCGAGTGATAGCATCATTTTATTGCAAGAAGATATGATAAGTTCAGGAAGCTGTATAATTTTGATAAGATTTTCTATCCTATTACTGAACATAAAAAAAATGAATGATGAAGACTCATATATTTCTAAAAGAGGAAAATTGATTCCAACTAGTCTACAGCTGCTTCATGTTGAAATATAATCACAAAAGTTAAGCAACATCAATCCTGTTCAGCACCTGGGTAGGTGATTGCTTCGGAATACCAGGTTCTGTATCTTGGATGTACAGGTGGTTTAATGGATAACAGCTCAGAATTGTTAATTAGAGTGAGTTCCGATTTCAGTTGGATTTGTTATCTTCACTTGCATGCAAATATGCTTTGGAAAAGGTATGAATCTACCTCTTCTCCCACAGCTATGGGTTAATTATTAAAACTTATAAGTCATTATGATCTCAAAAAGTACTCTTACAATCTAAAAATATTTTCTGGCTTTAAATAACCTGCAAATTTTGATAAACTGTAGAAAATGAATGAATAAATTAATCAATGCTTTTAAGTAAGGATGCAATGCAGAATATATAGTAAAGATTCCTGAGCCAGGTGATTTCTTTTTTTTTTTTTTTTTTAACTTTTCAGTGATAGATCTGAATGGAATGAATTTCAAGTAATTGGAAAGCCAACAAAAAGTAATATACATAATGCATATTAAGGCAGTCTGATTAGATTTTGTAAAGGTTTTGGATTGGGAAAAATCTAATGAACAGTTTGGTTATCAAGAGAACTTGATAAAAGATAATGAACACAAGATTTACTGTTAAATGATGCAATGCATCACATGTAGTAAAGAAAGATATATTGCCAAGCCCGGTTCACACTCCACCCTCCTCTATTGAACAGGTTAAGAGGTTCATCCTTTATTCCCTTTTTAGGATGTGGTTTCTGGCTTTCTCTTTTCCAATCTTTTCACTATTACGTAGCCCCCTGCACATCAGTGGCGTTACCGCCTTGCTTGGAGTGATACGATTAAAAAAAAAAAAAAAAAAAAAAAAAAAGCAAAGAACTAAAAAGTAAGCATGATAAAAAGGTAATAATGGCTAAAATATCATAGCAAGAAAGATGAGAACAACAATGTAAATACTACCTCATTTCAGAAGTTTAGACAAAAAATAAAAAAATGGTTTTCTTCTAATGGCCTGAAATTTATATATATATATATATGTGTGTGTGTGTGTGTGTGTTTATATATATATATATATATATATATATATATAAATACTTTAATCCAAGCGGAAAAAGCAGGAAGGTAAATTCCAAAACCCGATCCTAATTAATATTAAATATTAATTTTAATATTAAAAAATGATACAGGAGGAGAGCTCCATGTCATAAAAATTACAGAGCAGATATAAATTAAATTAAATATTTTCAAAGATGTTGAATGCACATTTCGACATGAAATCCCCGAAGAGGATAACACATCTCCTCAGCAACAAATACTATCCCAAAACTGGAGATAATTTGAAGTAAATTATGTCTATTTTCTCTTTTCAACTCATAAATAGAATTGTAAAAAAATAAAAAATGGGATCGTCTGGGTCCACAAAAAGGGGAAGAGGACAGTTCAATTTACTTTACTGTCCTCTTCCCCTTTTTGTGAACCCAGACGATACGATTTTTTACCCTTTTTTATTTTTTATTCTCACCAAACTTCACACAAATATTCTTTAGGCTGAGTCTGAGCTCCAGGACCATGGATTAGTTTTAAAGTTTTCATTACACCTGAGCAACGCCGGGCTATACTGCTAGCAATATATATATATATATATAACTGTTTTGCTTTGGGGTGAATGTCTTGAAAAAATGTGTATTTAATACTTGTGCTGAGAAGTACATTTTCTAAAAAGAAAGTTTTGTGAACTTGGGGAATGGGTTTATGGCTTTAATGACAAAACCAGATAATGTTATTTGGCATTGAAACAAACATTAATCAAATTAGAAGCAACCATATCCAAACATGAAGAATTATTATTATGGTATCCTGATAACTGTAAGCAGCATGTTGATGACTTCCATTAAGGAGGATAAATGCTTTTTTAATATTATAGATGAGAGCAAAAATTATTTAGTAGTATATCTGAAGAGAATACCAAATTTAAGTATATAGATTTAGATATATTCCAAAGGACACAATATTTACAAAATAGGCAAGGAAATTGATTTAGGTGAAAATAGAATTGAAAAATAAACAAAAAAGAAAATGGTTAGCAACACAGACATGACTTGTGAACTCGGCTCCTCTTTCAAGAATAATACAAAATTACCAAATTATTAACAAATAATGTATAGAGCAGTATTTACATTATTCGGACTATTGTACACATCTTTGTTGCCTGACTTAACTCTTAGAGTTGTGAGTTCAATACCAGGCTACAGCAGTGGTGAACAAGTAACTTGCAGGGTGAAAAGGAGATAACTCATGCCTTCCAATCTAGGCTTTACACAATGAATGAGAATGATATACTCCAGTGATTGTAATAAAGGGTTCCGTTCAAAATTCCTAGCACCTGAAGAAGGTCAGAGCGTACAACGGCTGAAATGTTGTACAAATGGCAACAAAGATGAGGACAATAGTCTGAACACTGTAAATACTAACTCATCTCAGAAATGTAAACAAACAAATAGTGTGTTGAAAAAAAATAAATCAAAATAATGAAGTCTTGGTGTTTAAGCAATGTGTGATTATTGCATAGATTTTAATTTTTTGTTTTTTGATCTGAAAAACATAAAAGAAGAAAAATACTTGATTTAAGAAAAATACTTAATTGTTTCACAAAATAAAAGAATACTGATAAAGGTTTTATTTTACTCACAGACAATGCATAGAAACTTATGTATGCACATAGCTGCAAGCCACCCACATTCCTTCCATGGTCCACTTGATTTGTTTCTTCCCACAAACCACTGCTCTAGAACTGACTCCCAAGTTGATGTTTCCCTGATCACTTAAATCTTAACCTTTTCAAGACTAGGGTTAATTGTCGTCTTTGTCTATTTGCACAAATTGCCTCATAATGTAACCTTCTCCCCCTTCTTCAGTGCCTTGTACAGAGTGAACCTTAAATGTAAGGAAAAAATGTTGTAGGCCTGGTTCTGTCAAATCCAGTAGTACCAATTTTTTCTGGTTAAAACAATCTTTCTATTTAATTGTTATCAGATTGATTTTTCTATTTTTCTATTTATTAAATGCATGAATTTTGATGAAATGAAAAAGATTCCCTTGTTGATAAATTTTTAGTATGTCCAATAAAAGAACTAGACAAGATCTAACAAAATAGATTGATAAAAAACCAAGTTTAACATTAAAATAACAAATGAACTTTTCAAACATGGTAGCAATGACAGCATGAAAGTAGAATTAAGTAAATATAATTTAGTTATTAAGCAGTTATAATGGCAGATAAAAACATTGTATATTTACTTTGTTTTAATTAAATTGGTTGGTTGGTTGTTTTGTTTTATGGCATATCAACCTTGGCGGGTCATTTATTGCCAACTAAATTTTATTTATTTATTGCTGGTAAGACCTTTTTCTTTCAACAATTTATTTTTGTTTTTTTTTTTATATAAGTTTTGTGTCTAGTAATACTTTTTCTTTTCGAGTATCAAGATTCATTGGGATTTGTTTTTAAGGGCAGGGTCCCCAAGTCCTACCCTGTTATTTAACCCATAACTGGAGGGAAGGGACAGATTAATACCTTTCCCAAGGGTACCAGTACTCAAGTGAATGCTGGGTATTCAACTGGAATTTGAACTCAGTTCATCGATTTCTCTTTTCGAGCCGATATCCACTGCACCACAACGCACATCCATCACTAAACGCTTACAGCGCCTGGTATTCCCAAGCGGTCACTCATCTAAGTACTGACCAGGCTCAACGTTGCTTAACTTTGGTGATCGAGCGAGAACCAGTGTATTCAACTTGATATGGCCGTAAGCCATTTTAATTAAGATTGAGAAATATGAGAGTAAAGAGAATGCAACAAATCAGCTGATTGCAACTTTTAATGAAGATTTTAAAAAGGAGTTTGAGGTCTTAAGAGAATTACTTGTAAGGAATTAAGGTATAATTGCACTAGGTAGGTTATTTTTTTATTAGTATTAAATGGTTGATTAATTTGGAGACAGACCTATTACTTGTATTTGTAAAAAATTTTAATTTCTCTTGTGATAAATTGATAGTTCACACACTTTCCTATCTTTTTAACAGGAGTCAAAGTTTATCCCTTGTTTCCTGTATAGAATTGTGTTTCCAGTTCCTTAAGTTTTCTCATTTTCTTTCACTCTCAATAACCCCTTGTATCTTAGTGGCTTTATCACCTTGCTTGGGATGAAATGATTTAAAAAATAATAAAAAGAAAGCACTTTAAAATAAGTACATAGTGGCTTCATACAAAATAACTGGGTGATGCAATATTTTGCCAAAAACCTTGTATCAGGCATGAAGAATTAGCAGTTTCATTGTCCTGTTTAATACAATGGACATGCATTGTGCAGGCTCAGTGACTGACATGTGAATTGAGTAGTTGCATGGAAATGTCTGTTCAATACTATGCAGTAAGATCTCTCTCGATTGGTTGCCAGGTAACATCGAGATTGTGTAACCAGTTTCAGACTTTCAAAAAGAGGTTGACTTTGTATTCAAAATTTAGATAATTATTTTTTTTCCCCCCCTGGTATGGTTATTAATTTATATATTTTTTAATATTTTCTTCAAACATTAAATAAATTATCTACATTTTTACATAGTGCAAGCAAAAATTCATTGAAAACTTTAAATATTTCAGTATTTTATGTTGTCTTTCTTATATCCAATTTTCTGTGTGATATTTTCGTAATTTCTTATAAGGATGAGTCTATTCTTGGTAGTCAATAATATTGTAAGATATATTTTTTTTATTCTTACTGGATTGTATGGTAAATATTAAAGAAATAACTGATGTAATGACATTACATAAGGTATTATTGTTATAGATATCTTCTTTTTTTTTTTTTTTTTTTTTTTTGATAATTATGTCGAGTAGTAAAGAATATATATTATTTCCCAACTCTCACGCTCAGGGGTTTCAATTCCTCTTTATTAATGATTTAATGTAAGATACTCAATAGTAAATATATATATATATATATATATATATATATATCTAAATCTAAACTTATTTATAAATGGAACTTTGTGTGTCTGTATGTGTGTGTGTGTATCCATTACCTATAGGCTCCGAAATGGCTGAACCGATTTTCTTGAAAATTTACACAGTTGTACTATAAGCGTCTGTGAGTGTTCTGTGAGGTTTTGTGTTGACCTACCCCCGATAAATATCGAAAATCGATAATCGAAAAAATCGGGTTATAGAAGGAGTGGTCCGATTTTAATCAAATTTGATACACTCATAGACAAAGACATAAGAAACGATATTCCGAAGTTTCAAGGTTGCAGTTCTTACAATAGTGCAGAAAATTGATAATATATATATATATGTATAAATCGATACCAGAAAATCAAAATTTGACTTACATCCATTCATTTTTCTTTCAGTCTACGGTTTTGCTTTAACTGGAAACTTTTTAGTCTTTTGTGCCAACGTCCAAATAGTCTGAGTTCCAGAACCATGGATTAGTTTTAAAGCTTTCATTACAGCCGAGCAACACCGGGCTATACTTTTAGTATTTTCACTGCTCTATACATCATATATCGAGCACTGTTTTAAATTAATGTTTTGGACAGAAAAGATTTTTTTTTTCTCCTCATTCTATACTCACTCATATATATATATATATATATATATATATATATATATATATATATAGGCATTATTTCTGACAGCACAGGCCCACATGTATATACATTAGGCAGCTGAAGAAAATCTAGACACAATAAATCTACCACTATATTGAATGAATTTTGGTATATCTATGCTATATACAAGTAAACTGGAAATCAAAAGTATTTGTGGCAGTATCAAAATTGATACCTGTTCTTCATCATTCCTGTTAAATGAAAAACAATTAAATAAAATGCCTAATAATACTGATTTCTCTAGAAACTGTATAACTCAAAATTTGCACTTATTATAAAAAGTAGTAAAAGTAAGTTCGATACATGAAGAAATTATGATTTGGAGAGAGTTAATATGGACGGATTGGAAGCAAATCTACTTGACTGAGATTAGTTTGAAAAGTTGCCAGTTGATTTGTCAAATGCTCATAACGAAGTTAACTGACTTGCAACATAAATTACATGGATTAATTAAAACAACAATCACCTTGGAAAATAACAGCTGTGAAGTTATGTGCAGCTTTTGAGGTTTCACTCGCCCGATCAACTTGGTCGCTTAAAAACTTAATTGGGCGATTAAAGTTTATTGATTTACTCACCTGCGGTCGATTAAAAATTTCACAATGAAACATGTCCCTTCAAATATAGAAAAAGGAAATCTGATTTCTTTTACAACCCAAAAGTATGCCATTGAAGATTCACATGTTACTTAGAATGACCTAAAATGACATTATTGAACTCTTTGGTCTTATGCCTGGTGCCTGATTTACGTCGAAATGTGTGGTTAAACAAAAGACAGTGACATTCCACAATCATCAAAGCAAGATCTGACAAATGGAATTTAGATTGACAAGCCTCTCTTTTGCTTTTATCGTTCAAGTCAGTGTAAACATTCGTTTAATTAACGCTTCCAGAGTGGAACCAAAATGTCTGTCGTCCAGATTAGAGACACTCACAGATTTTTAGAAACTCATTTGGAAAATATTATTCTTGACTCAACATCTATATTTCCTCCCCACTTACGAAAAGTAAGGTTGATCCACTCAATTGCCAAAAAAAAAAACAAAAAAAAACAGCATATCATGATATTAAAAGGGCTCAAACTTAACAAAAACAAAGTTTTATCAGCAAAATGTTTATGCTATTATTAAGAGGAAATATCAAATTTTGTTGTTGTTATTTAAAAAATTTTTTAAATCCTTTCTGACACATTCAAAATTTTAATTAAAATTTCATTTTTTGTTTTCTGTCAGCGATTTAAAGTGACTATCAAGAAAATAATCGGGTGTACTACCAACCCTTTGAGAGAAATTCAAGGCTGAGTTACATCTTGTGGTTTCTGATTATATTATCAAACCCGTTTCTATTTTTCTGAATAGGTTTCTCTAATGTTACTGATGTTGATGAAAGATATGAGTACTTGGGTTTGTAATGATTTTAAACTGCCCATGAACCATGTTTTCTAAAAGCAATAAGCTATATTACAAAGTCTCTGGTAGGAATCAGTCAGTTAAGTGCCATACGTAAAACATGCTTGGGCGATCATGTCTCGAAAGAGACATGACTGACTGGGCAGAAGATTATCCCGTAGTAGGTTGCCATTGCTTTCTGCAGTAGACTGGTTGCCAGCCAAGGCTATAGAACCCAATCTGTCCTGTTATTTAACCCATAACTGGAAGGAAGAGACGGGTTAATACCTTTCCCAAGGGTATTTGCGTGTAAGTGAATGCAAGGAATTCAACTGGAATTCGAACTCAGCTCTCCGATTTCTTGTTCCGAGCCGATATCCACTGAACCACCAAGTACTTTACAAAATTGGCTTTAAATGACACTTGTTCAAGTTCTCTTGAAGAATCCCAAAAAACTGACACACTAAAAAGGGTCATATTTATATATGCAAGGTTATTTTTCAGAATTGCTTTCTTACCTGGATTTTCCCAACACATAATAAAACTTGAAGGAATATCAAAGACTGCTTTTTATATAGCTGATGTATGTTTTCCTTTTTGGTGTTAGTGTAAACAATGATAATGTCCATGTGGCACAAGACCCAAAGTATGGAATACCCAGAGAAAATTGAACTCATTACTCAGTCATTGATCTAGTGAGGCAATTTACTAAGTGTAGCTTAGATGAGACACAAGGCCAAAAGCATGGTGTACCCTTTGAGAATTGAACTTGCTACTCAGTCATGATTGGTCTAACAAGACAAGCTTGGTAATCATTACATAATGTCAAAGGGCCCCATTTTGTAATATTAGAGTGTGATTGTATTTTATGGTACTGAATTCAGTATAAAAATAAAAAATATGAACTTGTATATGCTTATATTTTATATATGATAAAATAATATATTTTACATTTTCTTAGCAAATTTAAATCATCGATACAAGTTTCCTAATGCCTATTCATAGTAAAATTAAAGTTAAAAAGTATCATTCTAATTATTTTTTTTTCTATCTTTTTAGGGATTTGTAGTGAGTGCATAAAAAAATTAAGTGTGGTACTGGCATAAGTGCAATTCCATTATAATCGTATTTGAAATATCATAACAGAATTCACTACACTGACTAAAGAATTTAGGTGTTTTGAATTAGAATTTTTCTTTCTCTATCATGTGAAAATAGTTTCTAAAATTTTGAGGTATTATTTGTAGTGACATTCTTTCACATGGTATATTGTTAATTATTGATTGCTTGTCTATATCTAAACTTATTTATAAATGGAACTTTGTGTGTGTATGTGTGTGTCCATTACCTATAGACTCCAAAATGGCTGAACCGATTTTCTTAAAAATTTACACAGTTGTACTATAAGCGTCTGCGAGTGTTCTCAGCTAGGTTTTGTGTTGAGGTACCCCCAATAAATATCGAAAATAGATAATAAAAAAAATCGGGTTATGGATGCAGTGGTCCACTTTTAATCAAATTTGATACACTCATAGACAAAGACATAAGAAACGATATTCCGAAGTTTCAAGGTTACAGTTCTTACAATAGTGCAGAAAATCGATAATATTTATATATAAAAGGCAAGATGTTTGTGTGTGTGTCTGTTTATCTGCATGTATGTCTGTATTTTTTCAGCCCTTTTATTTTAGTTTTTGCTTCGGGTTTGGCTCCACGTAGGTATAATTGTAGTTCTTAGTCTCAGCCATGATACCATTTACTCAGAGGACTTATTTAGCCTTCAAAATTCAGTTTACGACGAAAAAAACTCATTTGATATTAATACCAGGAAATCAAAATTTGACTTGCATCCATTCATTTTTCTTTCAGTCTACAGTTTTGCTTTAACTGGAAATAACTATTGCTTTTTAGTCTTTCGTGCCAATGTCCAAAGAGTCTGAGCTCCAGGACCATGGATTAGTTTTAAAGCTTTCATTACACCCGAGCAACGCTGGGCTATACTGCTAGTCTAAAAATAATTATTATTACAAATCACTTTTCCTGTATATTTTTAACTATAGTCGAATTTATATCTATTTAGTATAGTTCCTTATTTGATTGACTTCCCAGTCCTGAAGCAGGAAATAGGAAATTTATTCTAACCCTAAAAATCAAAGAGACTACTCTACCCACCATCTCTTTAAAGGAGTTGAAATTCATGGAAAAGTTTAAATCTTTTCACTAAAGTGGACTGTGTGATATGCGTCATATTAATTAGTATAAATCTCACATGATAAATATTATGTGAGAATATACAATGTAAATTAATATTATCTTTAAACCAAGTTCTATGAACATTATAGCACAGGATACATATTCAGTAAACAAAACTGATTCTTTTATTTTAGAAAATTGGTAATATATATATATATATAAATTGAATAGGATTAATTCAAGGATGTTGAATGACCATTTCGATATGAAATCCCCACAGGGGATAACACATCACCTCAGCAACAAAAAAATCCTTTCTGGAACTGGAGAAAAAAATCAGTCTATTTTTCCTTTTTAAATAGATTTGCAAAAAAATGGAATTTTAAATAGAATTGCAAAAAATTGGATTGTATTTACAATTGAAAGAACACTTACAAATCCAGCAAGTATCAGTGATTTTAAAAGGTCTAGACATCCAGTCTCCTCCCATAAATGAACAATGTTCTGTGGATGAAGATTCTGCAATTGACGGCCAAAGCTTTCTTGAACTCCTTGCAGACATCTGTTAATAGTTTTTTTTTTTTTTTTACTTCCTGTATGGTCTACAATAGCTGACTTTTCTATCATCCCTTTGAATATGACTTTCTTATATACCTAAAGAATGACAGACAGCTAGTTTCTTCCTTATATTTTATTTCCACAATTGTATGGAATATTATAAATGCAATCTTTGGTTCCCCCTTTTGTCCAATAAAAGGGTTCAATACTTTACAAATAGGCTATGAAGAGTTGTTTTGCTACTGACAAATATATCCACAAATTCTTTAAATTAATTCAGCTACACTGCTTAAATATAGAATGCTTTTTAATTAAAGTTATTTTATTTAGATTAGACTGAAATTTTAAAAAACTTTTCATTTCTTTCTAAAAGTTTGGAAATGAATAGACAAAGAAAATATTTGAAAAAATAAAATAATAGCAAAAACTAAAAAGGGCTGAAAAAAAATACAGACACACAAACATCTTGCCTTTTATATATATATATATATATATATATATATATATATATATATTTATTTATTCAAATACTTTGATCCAAGCGGAAAAAGCAGGAAGGTAAATTCCAAAATCCCGATCCTAATTAATATTAAAATTTTATTTTAATATTAAAAAATGATACAGGAAGAGAGCTCCATGTAATAAAATATTACAGAGCAAATATAAATTGAATAGGATTAATTCAAGGATGTTGAATGACCATTTCGATATGAAATCCCCACAGGGGATAACACATCACCTCAGCAACAAAAAAATCCTTTCTGAAACTGGAGAAAAAAAATCAGTCTATTTTTCCTTTTTAAATAGATTTGCAAAAAAATTAAAAAAAATTAAAAAGAAAGTAAAAGATAAAATAAAATAAGATAAAATAAACAAGAAAAGAAAAATTGGCATCGTCTAGGTTCGCAAAAAAGGAAAGAGAATTGTAACGTAAAAAGAAAAGTTGGCGTGTTGAATTGATATTAGGTTAAGGTAGCAGATCTAATAGGTATTTATATTTTAGATATTTTAAGTAGATTCTAAGACCCTAAACTAATAGGCCTATATCGGGATGATGGACTGATGTGTATTCCCAATTCCAATGGGCCTTACATTAATAGAATACATAAGAAAATTATCAGAACCCTAAATTTTCTAGGTTTTAAGGTTGAGGTTACTTCCAATCTCAAAATTGTAAACTATCTAGATATCACCCTTAATTTAAATGATGGTTCCTACCAACCCTTTCTCAAAGAAAATAGTTCTCCCATCTATATAAATAGTTTATCCAACCACCCCAAAAATATAAGACAAATACCCAAGATAGTAAATAATAGGGTTAACCAATTATCATCTAATATAAAAATTTTCAACGCAAGTAAAGAAATTTACGATAAGGCCCTTCAGAAAAGCGATTTTATTAACAAGTTAACGTATAATAAGCCTGCTATAAACCCAGAATCATCTAAAACTAAAAACACCGGAAAATGTAGAAAAAGGAAGATAATTTGGTTTTAACCCTCCTTATTGTAATCTAATTAATATCAATATTGGTAAGTATTTTCTCAGATTAATCGATAAACATTTTAATAATAATAATCCCTTAAATAAAATTTTTAATAAATTCACCCTAAAAATCAGTTACTCTTGCACCTCAAATATAAATGATATTATTAATTCCTGTAATAGGCATAGTTTAATGAACTTAAATAATACCGACATCAAATCTGGAATTGTTGATAAATGCAATTTTAATTCTGTGGATACCTGCCCAGTGCAGGGCAAATGTAAATCCACCCAAGTAATTTATAAAGCCCGTATTTCTCCATCTAACAACAAAGACAATTACCGGACTTATATTGGTATGTCCGCGGGCCCTTTCAAACAGAGACTTTACAACCACAGGTACTCGTTTTCGAACCCTAACCAAAGATTCCAGACGGCACTATCATGTAGATTCTGGAAAATTTTCGTGATAGGTGCTGTCTATGTCTATTGGAGAAGATTCTGATTTTGGAGTATCCTCATCAGGACTTACTTTTGAATCTTAGAAAGGAATTCATTAATAAGTGCCGTCATAGGGCGGATTTCAAATTTTAATTTTTAAATTTTTAATTTTTTAATTTAAAATTTTTCTTTTTATAATTTTTATGTATATGTGTATGTTTGTGTGTCTATGTGTATATTTGTATATATGTGTGTATATATGTATATATGTATTTATGTGTGTTAAAAATTTTTTTTAGCTATTTAAATGCTCTACTTATATTTCCCTTCATAATATTCATTAAATTTTTATTTTTTTTTATATGTATGTGTGTATGTGTAATGTATATATGTGTGTGTCTGTCTGTGTGTGTGTGTGTGGATTTTCTGTATGTGTGTGTACATATATGTGTGTGTATGCGCATGTATGTGTATATAAGTGTGTGTATGTAATTGAATGTGCGTGTGTGTGTATGTATGTATGTATGTATATATGTATTCATAATTGAAGAATTGTGTGTGTACACATATATGTATGTATAATTGTAAATGAAAAATTTTTTTTTTTATATACCTAGCGGTATCTTTATTTAGTTTAAATTAAATGACCTAATTTTTTAAAAAATTTATTTTAAATCCTATATCTTTTTATTCCCTTTAAAAATAATTATACCTTTTTAAGTAAAAGGCCTTTTTCTAATGCTTCAACATTTTTGGGAAGTTAGGCTTTTGAATATGTCCAGCGTCTGTAATATATAAAAATTTTTTTCTTTCTTTTCTTTTTTTCCCTCCCTTCCTTTATCTCTCTTACCTCCCACCTTTTTTCTGTTTTGCTTAACCTAATATCAATTCAACACACCGTCTGTTCCTTTTATGTTACAATTCTCTTTCCTTTTTTGCGAACCCAGACGATGCCAATTTTTCTTTTCTTGTTTATTTTATTTTATTTTATCTTTTTCTTTTTTTTCTTTTTCTTTTTTTTTAATTTTTTTGCAAATCTATTTAAAAAGGAAAAATAGACTGATTTTTTTTCTCCAGTTTCAGAAAGGATTTTTTTGTTGCTGAGGTGATGTGTTATCCCCTGTGGGGATTTCATATCGAAATGGTCATTCAACATCCTTGAATTAATCCTATTCAATTTATATTTGCTCTGTAATATTTTATTACATGGAGCTCTCTTCCTGTATCATTTTTTAATATTAAAATAAAATTTTAATATTAATTAGGATCGGGATTTTGGAATTTACCTTCCTGCTTTTTCCGCTTGGATCA